>PITA01007461.1:0-89886 GCA_004023965.1 Spilogale gracilis | reverse complement strand
GTCCTCCTCGGGGTGGGGGCCGCCCGGCCCGCTCAATCCGCCTCTTCCCTCTTTCGTCCAGCCACCTCCACAGCCTCTTCAGCTCTTACTCAACATGAACTATGTTTCTGTCTAAGGCAAGGACAGGTGTCTTGGCTGTGCCCCTTAGGACGTCCTATCCTCCATTCCCTCCTTCCCACAAGTACTTCATTTTAGCAAAGTCATATTCTCTGGTCCAGCTTGTGAGAGAAGAGTTCCCCTTGAGTTTAGAGGGCGTTTAGCCCTTTATTCTGGGCCTCAGCCCATCAGAAAGTTCCAAGTCCTACTTGAGTCACCTGCTCCATTATCTGGTCTTTCTGGGCTTGATTATACACGGATTGATTAAAAACATGTTTTTGACACTCCTTTGAATCACGGTTGAACTTGTGAATACAGTTGTTTCAGAAACAGAGTCTTGCAGCAGTTCTCTACATATTTATCTATGTGGATGTTGATCCATTAATATTCTTTGAGAACAGTTTCACAACTAGCAATCAATTATTCTCATTCAATTCTAGTTATGACTCTTATTCCTTATACATTTCCAAATGATGTCATGGGACTATGTCACATGTTTTGTGGAAGCTGGCACAGTTGTTCCTATAACAGTCACTCGTCTATCCTGTAATGACCTCATGGAAACACAGGTTGAACAGGGCTCCATTGTGGGGAATTTGCACCAGTCCTTGTGACTTCTGCCAGTTTTCTACTTGCCCTACAAATATCTACCCAACAACTTGTTCTAGAAACTTGCTGTGAATTAATGACAAGAACACTAGTCTATAAATCCTGTGATTCACTTATTCGAAATGGACATACTTGCCCATCTTAATTTCTTTTGGCACATCTATGTTAGAAGAGAAAATTCACAATATGAGTTAAGCCAGTCTTTTGCACTGATTTTAAGCAGCTAAGAGATGTCTTATGATCTTCTCATTGCAGATTAGGATACAGACTTTATTCTTTCCCTAATTTTTTTTCTATTTTTATTTCTAGACAAAATGTAGGAGACCACATCTTATTTTTCTGACTTATATTAACAGCAAATCATACTTCTGAAGAAATGTGTCTTTTTTTATTGTTCCTCTTCTTCCATATTTAGATGAAAACTCAGCTAATTCTGTCCACATGGATTTGAATTTTAGCCCCCCAACTCTTCTGCAGAGTGTGAGCCCTGCTTTTACACGATTGTGGAGGTAAATGACAATGTGATATGTTTGTGGGTTATCAATAGCCTTGGTCCATAAAATCAAACTTTTATTTTGCCCCAAATCTTTCAAAATTTTATTAATTATTTTATCTGTTGGATGGATTGTCATTCCCTATTTCACCCAACAGGTCTGTTGTTAAAAATAATAATAATAAATTTAAAAAACAAAATAAAATAGGAGAAAAAGTTTGAGGAAAATGTAGCTGAAGAGAAAAACGTTAATCTGTAAGCTGCATATTTTATAAATAGAACCCAGAGGATTTGAGAACTCCCAGGCGCCAGGCTCTGGGTTTGGACCATGCTTCAGGCAGCACACCTCTGCTTTCTCGGTCTTTGTTGTCATGTGCTATAGCTCTCAGGGACCGGGAGGGATGCTCTTTCCAGGTGTCACCCTCTGTGCCCTGCCTCTATCCTTCCGCCTCTCCCCCTCTCCGGGCCCCTGGCGCCCCTTTCTTGCTCCCATTCACCCCTGTTACTCACAGATGTCCTAATTTATCTCTCATGTTGTCTGTCTCTCTGCTGCAGCATTAATTCCAAGAGGCTTCTGCTTTGCTCATCGCTGCTTCTCCAGTACCTCGAAGAGTATCAGGCCCCCACCGGGATACTCACAACTTGGCGGTATCTCAGCCTGGCCTCTCTCCCAGACCCTCGCCATGCGTGCTCCCTGAGTGCTCACACGCACTGCGCAGGCACAGACATTCGTCTGCCCGTGCACCTGCCAGCGCCCGCCCGCCACGCGGGAAAACAAGGGACGGCCACACGCAAAGTGGCTACAAGTCCATGGTGTTCTGTAGCCCGGATCCTAAAGATGCTATACTCAACAAATGGAATGCTTGTAGGGCACTGATGTTTAGGTAGCTGGACACACAGCACTTATTCGAGTTTATAGTACCACGTCTGGAGTCAACAGTGCTCAGCAAACTATCTCAGGCCACGCTTGTGTAGGGGGAACAGTTACAAACCCTAAAGCTAACAGCCTCTAAGGCTGAGTCATTCGTGAACACGCAAGGCTGTTCTCTCCACAACCGCCATCGCATTATATGGGAGCTTGGAGGCTGGTTTAATTAAAGTTATCTGAATAGCATACAGTATGCCAGATGTTCATAATAAATATAATGTAGCTTATGTAATGTTATGCCATCATGGAATATATTGGAATGGTTGTGATTATCCATTATTACCCATAATAAATCTAAATTTATTTCACTGTTTTTAGGCATTAAGCTTTTCTCAACCACTATAAATTAGCTTAGTATTTGAACTTTGCCTCTTGCTGAAGTTTTTCCAATAGAGATAATTAAAGAGCTCTTTTGGCAAAATTAGTTCACATTATTTCCATTACAATTAAACACACACATGGGAGGCTACACTCTATGATATGGATGTTCATGATTGACATTTTAAAGTGCAAATGCCAATTAAATATTTTTTTCTCTTTACATTTTTTGTAGGGCTCGAAGGTAAAAATTCTTAATTTATTCCTGCATACTCTTTATCTTCATAGTCAAATGTTATTTTAACACTTTTTGAAAACAATAGACTGCCAATATTTCCTGAAGTAGAAGTCCTTGGCTTAACCACAACCAAGCACCTGGAGAGCACTGACCTTTCCTCCCACAACTGTGACCAGCACCTACCATGGACGCCTGGCTGGGGAACACTCAACGTAGAAGGATGGAGTTTCCTCATGAGAACTGGAGAGCAGAGGCCTTACTGACAGTCCCTATAGAGGGCAGTTGGTTTTTCTTAAAATGTATTGTCATAGGAAGCTCACATGCTTTTATGCTTGTTTTAGTGTTGGGGGGATTGCGACCGTTATGGGGTGAAGACTGAATCCTCCGTGCCCGTATGAATTCAGACTCCTTTGTCTCTTCAGCAAACTCACAGATCGACTCACCCAGATAAGCCCTGATTCCCGGATGCTGAGGCACACCAGGCCTGAATCGGCTTCTGGAGCATCAGCTTAATATTAAGTAGATTTTTTGTTATGCTTGAGATGCCAATCAGACAGTCGAGCGTACATATGAAGGTGTTCTGATATCAGAGTTTGGAATTCAGGAATATGAATTTGAGAGTTGCCTGCACACAGGTGGTTTTCGTGCTCTGAGCCAGGATGAGGTCCTCATGGCGGTGAGGGAGATGAGCTTGTGGCCAGGGAGGGGAGAGATGGGGGAGAGAGAAAGAAAGGGGCATTAAGAGACACTTATTCACATCTAGAAGCAAAAGGTGGGGATACCATGTACTGGAAGCACAAGCCAAATGTCCATGACAGCCCTCTAATCCATCCAACCCCAGGGAAAGGAGTTTGCAGACATGGTATGTTTTTCTCTTCTTAAAGAATGTTCGTTACACTCTACTGTACTTCTTAGTGACTTTATTTTTTAAACATCAAGATTAGTTACCTGGAATATTTCACTATCAGAAATTATTGACCTTAAATGCATGCCTCATATTAACTTTTAATTCAGTGACATTTGTAGTAGTTTCTTGGTCATTTTCCGAGTGAACTCATCCCCCTGAAGCTAAATCTTCATATGACTACGTTGATAAAACACAACTTACAACTGCTAGGTTCCCATGGAGACATGTTTAACTAGGAACTGGCCAATGTTTCTGACCCACAGCAAAGAAAATGAACCATACCACAAAAGATGTACAAAGGAAATGGATTGTGAGTTTACCTTGGTACACATCATTTGACCATGGTGAGTCAGCACTTTGGATGGGAAGAATACGTAACAGGGATGTCTGCTGGGATCTGATTCTGGCTCCAGTTTTAGGATGCCGGCATTAGATGAGATTCGAAGGACTTCAGAACACCCCTGTCTTGGGGGCCCACATCATCCAGCCTCTTTATCTTCTCTGACTTTGACTTTCCTACTTGTTTTTTACCAGGACCCCTGCGATTGTGTGTTAAGCATTATATACTGTACTATATATATTTTGTATTAAATACATATTTGATTACAAAGACCATTCATGGTGATCTTCTTATCTCAGTGTCTTTTACTTAATCCCATCTACAGAGTTCTCTTTGCAATGAAATGTAACGTAGTCACATTAGTTTTGTCCTGTTAAAATTCCCTTAAATTATTTCCATTCTTGTAATTTTAAGCTTAAAAGTCAGTGTAACTCTTGGAATCTTTATTCCACTGAAGCTGACTATCCATTAATGAAGTTATCCACATATTTAGGTGCGTGGGACATGGCTACCTTCCAGATATGGTGCAATCTGAGATATGTGTTTTCGGATTCCGTCTAGAACTTGACTACTGAGTCAGTGGAGGACATGTTGTGGAGCCCTCACTGTGCACCAAGGAGGAGTCTAAGTCTCTGTAATCATCCTGTGTTCGCTCAACATACCCTGATGGAGGGCCCCTTACTCCATAATGGGCTTTGCTCCAGGTGCTCAGACCCCCCCCCCCCCGCCCCGGAATGACATCCAGTGTGCGGAGGCTGTTGATACACAACCGACATAATCGACAAGTACGCTCTAGGGTGATATTTCAAGGGCTGATGAGAGCTCTGGAAAAGAGAAAAAGCAGAACATAGGAAGGACGACCAGGTGAAAGAGAGAGGAGGAGAATTTGCACCTTTGACAGAGTGGCCGAGATGTCCTCATTGAGAAACTCACAGCTGGGCAACTGCGAAGCCCTGAAGACATCAGGAGGAATCCTGAGCAGACCCGGAATCGGACAGCACAAAGGCCCAGGGCAGGTTTCAGCCAGTCAAGGGACCCCGTGGAGCTGGCACAGAGAGAGTGTAAAACGTTGAGCTCAGAAAAAAAATTTGGGGTCCTTTTTTGTTCAACCAGATCTCCTATCCACCCCTCACCACCCTGACTTCTTTCTGGGCTCCTGTCTCTCAGCTCACGCCCTGAAGGACCTCTGTCCTCTGTCTGCCCCCTCTTCTGGAGGTCATGGCCTCTCTACGTTCCCTCCCCAGCTCCTCTATGCCCCGCCCACCTCCACAGGGCTGCTGGCAGACTTCTGTGCCTCCCCAGGCACATCGACCCCCTCTTGCACTTTCCCCATCCTGTTCACACCTTTTGTAAAGATGAAATCCTCCTCAAAAATTCTGAGTGTGGCCTCAGTGTCCTGCTGACAGCTTGAAGAGATAGCTGAGGAGTTACATTACAGGACTTCGACTTTCCTCTGGGACTGGGGGGCCATGTCCCCTACCTGAGCACTGTCTGAGGTGGGCACCCCAGGGCCAGGGCAGGCAGAAGGTGGTGGCGGAGGGCGGAGGCGGGAGGTCACTGGTAGTCCTGCTGTAGCTGTTCTCAGAAGGCTGAGCTGATAGGATCTGTGCTGAATTTAGGTGGGAGGCATGAGAAAGAGGAGGATGGGCCCAGAGTTTGGACATGGGCAGCCAGACAGGCAAACTCGCCACGGTGGGCACCTGGAGGCTGGTGCATGCAACAGGCTTTCGAGGGGGAAGCCCAAGTTGGGCAAGCTCAGGCAAGGCTGCCCCAGGCCACATCCAGGCTGGGCACACTGCCCCTGCAGCCCCCGGCCTCACTGCTGCACGACCTCACACACCTGCTCTGCGCAGACACGCTGCCCCCCGATGCCGCCGAACCCACCCCTGCAACCCTGGCTGGGCCTTCGGAGTTCTGCTCAAACAGAAACCTGTCACCTTCGCCTCACCTTTCCGGCCTACGTAATATCACCTTCTCCTTTCAGATCTCTCGAGCCTCACCCCTGCTGACGTTTTCCTGTGACTCAGCCCTGTGTAAGACAGGGCATATATTTTTACTGATTTCTTATGCTGGTTCTCTGTCTCTCTGTTCTAGAAGGTGAACTCCATGGGGACAGGAGTTTCTCCGTTTTGTTCTGTTTTGTTTTGTGGCATTTTTCTTCATAGCTTGATCTTGAGCAGTTGGACAGAGGGTTAGACACAAAGTGGATGTTGAATGGATATTGGTTGAAGAAAAGAGCAAAGGCTGTGACTCTCTTGTTTGCGGTCTTCTGAAAGTGTAAGCACCTGCGACTCCCTCACGAGTGCTCCACGGGGCTCAGCCATGAGGACCACAGAATAAACAAGATGTGGATTCTAGCTCACAGATCTTGTGTTCAGTCTAAATATGTTCAAGAAAAGGCGTCCAGGGAGGCTGCCTTTAATTTTCCTGCATCCCTTTGATTCTTCTAAGCTTCATCTGCCTGCTAATATTGAAGCCATGTGCCTTCAGGAGAGAGCTAAAACTTTCCCCAGATGTTCTTGTCAATTTTGGCGGCAATCATATTTTTACCCAATTTGAACATATTTTTCTTGATTAATACAAGGAGCCCCAAGTAGAGGTTCTTCAAACTCACTTAACAGCTGCACGCTCTTGTCAGATAAGATCATGGGCAGAATCTGCTTCTTTCCAATGGAAAGATGACATACCTTTCTTTCCCATTCACGTCCTGCATCATGTCAATGGAGGTTCAAAGCTTTGGGTTTTAAATTCTTAGCTGCTCTCATGACTAGAATGTGGTCAGAAATGTACCAAGTGTGCTTGCCAATCTCAGATGTTAGGAGAACAAAACCTTTGCTTGGTGATTTTGTGTTGGGATCTGTGTCTGTTAAAGAGGGCGTTTGCATTCAATGGAAGATCTGCCGGAGGTAAGAGGGCATCGGTACCACCAGCAAATGTGGGCGAGCTTGGATTTGAGCCACTCCTGAGCATCACTGTGAAATGCTAGCTACCTGGGAAAATGTGGATGGTACCTTTCCCCCCAAAGTTCCAAGGGAATAAAAAAATATTTGCAGATATGTGTGTGTGTGTGTGTGTGCGCGCGCGTATATATATATATATATATATATATATATATATATATACATATAAATTATTTAAACTGGCATCTTTCTGCTTTACCACCCAAAAATGAAAGTCTCAATCAAACAAAGAATCTAACACATTTATTTACCAGAAAAGTCAAGTTCTCCTGTCTCCTCCTGGGCACCACTCACAACGGAAATGACAGCCAGCCCCCCACTCACAGTCACACTGTGGGCCGAGTTACCCATTGTGGGTCCCATTTCACAGCCCAGAGAAATGGGGCTAACTTCTCAGAACGTGTTTATAGAATAACACGGCTGTATGAGCTGGACCTCCTGAACTCCTCCATTCTTTGAGATGTGAGTGTCCTCACATGCTCGCAGACTCTAATATTTTTTTCCTCAGTTGAGAATATGAAGTAGCTACATTTTTCTTATAAGATTAATGAGGCGAGTTCATGTAAAGGTTATGCATTCAGCAAAAATCTGGAAAGAAAATCGGGAACACGTTTAACAGTATTTGTCATCAAAAAATTACACCCTGTCTGATTTTCTGATTGCCGAGTGCTGACTGTTGAGTTGCTCACCAGTGAACAGAACTCAAACACTGTGAGAAAAAAGAAAAAAGGAAGAAAAAAGCCTGTTCCATTTGGATAGGCAGAAAGGGGGATGTAGAAATATAACACCTTTAGTAACTATTTCATGCAAAAAAAGTTGTGAAGACAGCTATGATACAGAACGATCATGGCAATGGAGAGAACAGATGCATGGAAATGGGTCCCTGCCCCCGTGGCTAGCAGCCAATACAGGGCCATAAGGCAAAGTAGCTGTTGGAATACAAAATTATTAAAATAATCTATAATATTTATAAATATGTATTATTATAATTTTATACTATTTATGTTTTCAATTTTGCAGTTAAACCAATTTAAAAAAACTCAAACAGTTAAAACAGGAGTCCAAGAAACAAACACGGGGGAAGACCGCAGTGCACCTTGAATGTGGGCACCCGTCCAACTTCTGCCGCAGGACAAGAGACAGCGTTGGCCATCGTTTGCGGAAAGCACAGTGACCCGTGTTCTCCATTATTCTGAAGTGCTGACTATGGCAGACCCAATGCAACCCCATCATGGGGAGAACATTACAGATGACCTTTGTGTGATGAACCCTAAGCATCCGTTTCAAATGCACATTTTGCTAATGTCTAGAGGAAGTTATTGATTAAAAAATTATATGAACAATCTACTATGCTTTATAATACTTATTTGAAAACAATATTTGGCCCTTTATTAAAGCCAAAGTAGAATAAGAGTGACACCTGAGGGACAGGAGCTTTAACTTGCTTTTCCCGGGATAATACTCTATCACAGATTAGGTTACTTCCTACAACTTCATGGGCATGAGTGCGGACAAGCTTTGCTTTTAGGGACGGTTGTATTTCCAGCTCGTCTCCTGCAACCCAGCGCTCTGAGCCTCGTGCAGCCTCATACGTGCTCTCCCATGACAGAGCCCGCTATGCCTCATGGGACTGCTGTGAAGACATGAGCTCAGTCATAGGTGATGTCTGTTTCCCTTCATCTCAGACACCCTTGATTCCATGGAGACATCCACTCCTTTTCCTTCCAAAGGCACTGTGTTTCCTCATTCTTCTGTTGTGGGTTGAAGGGCGCCTCAGAAAGACATATGTCAAAGTTCAATCTTCTGGACCCTGTGAATGGGATCGTGTTTGGAAATACGGACATCACGGATGTGATCATGCTAAGATGAGGCCCTAAAGGATTAGCATAGCCCTAAATTGGAAGGCTTGTGTCCTTCTAGCAAGGACAGGAGTGAACACAGTAGGCACGCAGGAAGACCACCATGTATGACGGAGGCAGGAATTGGAGAGGATGAAGCCCTATACGCTTCAGAAGACCAAGGACTCTGGGCAATCCCAGAAGCTGGGGGAGGCAGGGGGGAGGCAGACAGGAGGAGCCCGTCCCTGAACACCTTGATTTCAGACTTCTGGTCTCTAACACGGTGAGAGTAGTGTGCTGCCCTGCTCTCAGACAGTCCTCTGCCCCCACCCTCACTGTCCCCATAGCCACCCCAGGCACCAGGAGGGTCTCCATGGTGACCTAGTGTCGCAAGTGCATTCCCCTGGGCTGAAGGGGACAGACCGAGAGGCAAGGATGGAATTCTGGGCAGGAAAGGAGCTAATTGTTCCCTGGACAAGAACACAGGGAAACAGTGTAATCTAGAAATGTTTGCAAGGGGGAAGATACTGCCTGTGAAATAGAAGGGAGGACAAATTTACAAAAGGAAAACAAAGCTTTCTTTTTAAGTTGAAAAATAAGTTTAAAAACAGATGTCAAATGATGCCCTAAAATTTTAATTTTTATGATTTAACAAGCAAAGAAGAAAATGGGGGAGATTAGGATTATTCTTGGATTAAAATCATAAGTATTTTCTAATTTCCACTTTTTTTTTTATTATACATGGGTAAAACTTTCTAGGAATTGTGTATGGTCGATTGGCTTCTATTAACTCTATCACAATGAGGCACAATGAATCCAAAACCCCAGACTGAAACTCGAAAACTCAAGCACCTGTCAGATATTGTGGGAGAATAAGGCAGATTCTCTTCCTTATATTCCCCCTTGTTAAAACATCCAATATGGAGCCCACCTCTGAGTATTTCACAATGTTTTTTTTATAAATTAACTTAAACTAAAATGGTATTAATGATTCTCTCTTTGCCTGTGCTTGCAGCCAGAAATCTCCTTTCTAATTCTGATGTGCCCCGTGATTAGTGGGCAAAGTACAAGAATTCACAAGCATCTCCTTTCCTCAAATCCCGTCTCTGGCAAAGAGGGAAAACAGAGCCTCCCCGTGGTATTTGCGTCCCACTTCTGCTTGGCCAGGGATCCTGAGAGGATAAAGCGATCACATGTGTGAAATTCCTGCCGCTCCTCAGAAGTAATCTAATTTGCCTACTTAGAAGGTTTATTGAGAGGATAAAGGAAACTCAGATCCCTGTGAAGTGTGTCTCCAAACAAGAAAGCCGTGCGCTCAGCTTCTCTCATCCCGTCTATTAATATGCAGGGGAGCTCAATTCAAGTGAATTTATCTTTATTTATTTTTTTTTAAAGATTTTATTTATTTGACAGCGAGAAACACAGCGAGAGAGGGAACACAAGCAGGGGGAGTGAGAGAGGGAGAAGCAGGCTTCCCGCCGAGCAGGGAGCCCGATGTGGGACTCGATCCCGGGTCTCCGGGATCACGACCTGAGCCAAAGGCAGTCGCTTAACCAACCGAGCCACCCAGGCGTCCCGAATTTATCTTTATTTTGAAGCGATGAGAAAAGTTCTTCCCCTCGAAGATAGGTCGTGGGTCTTGCGTGATTGTGCCAAATAAGGTAATCCGCTAGTTATTTATAATGTTGCATTTCCAGTTGAAATAGAGGTGGGGAGGCTGGCTTTCACTATGGATTTGGTAGCACCTTGTCAGAATTTGTTCACCATATCCCACTAAAAATATAGTCCAAAAGAGATGCTTATTTTTTTGTCACGTTGCTGTCAAAAAAATCTGCCAGTGAGCCCTGCATTTCCTTGTCT
This sequence comes from Spilogale gracilis, assembly GCA_004023965.1. NCBI lineage: Eukaryota > Metazoa > Chordata > Mammalia > Carnivora > Mephitidae > Spilogale > Spilogale gracilis. The sequence continues at coordinate 79,299 of PITA01007461.1, read as the reverse complement.
GGGTGACAGAGGCATCTGTCTTGGGCTTTCCACTGGCCATCTATCCACCCCCAAGCATGTGTCTGTCCAGAAGAGGACAGCCCCATGTCCGCTTCTGGGCCACATCCCATCCTGAATCCATCCTGACCCCGAGTCCTGACTGCTTCTAGATCAATCCCAACCTGATGGCCACAAATCTGCCGGTCTGTTCTCTTTCACTTTTCATTCAACCAACTTGAGAAAGTCTCGCCACGTGTCTCTTCTTGTACGCATTGTCCGAAGTCCTGCCCAGCCTCGGAGCATGGCGACAAATGATCACTCTCTCTCCTGGATGGCCGATGTGCCTTGAGTCAGTCCGTTCCATGACTTCTCCGTGGGATCCAGCTTGAGCCCAGACCCAGCACAGGTGATCATTCAAGTGACCCAGAGTTGCCGGTCCAGGGTCCCGGCCTCAAGCAGCATCCTGGTGGGACACCCTCTCCCCCTGGTCCACACCCCTTGCCCTCAATACCATTTCAGGTGGAAGCCAAATTCTGGTTTTACATAGTTTGGGAAATTGATTACAAAGATAAGAGCATGGGCAGGTTATAAATAATGGGACTGTGTGGGAATGAAGGCGTGGTCTTCTCTTCCTGCCACAGAACCCAGGCACGGGCTTCTCTTTGCCAGCATTTTGATCATAGGAATCCATACATAATAAAATGGAAGAGGACCTTCCAAACTCATAACAAGTTACCAGTGTAAATTGTATTCATTTCAAGTGACACTCCATTTCAGGGGACGTGGAATGGGTAACAAAACACACAGAATAACCATGAGGGAGCAAATAATTGAATAGATACACCACTTACCTATAAATCCAGAAAATGAAATTCCACTTTCTCAGGGAATGTCTCTCTTAGTGTTACTGTATTTAACATATTCCTGAACAAAATATAAGTTGAAAGTGATTTTTTTTTTTTTATTAGCAGACAGGGGCGTGAACACACACATACACATAAGCCTCGATCTTTGTGAAGCACATTGAAAAATACTAAACTTGGGAAGCCCTGCTTCCAGAGGGCAGAGACCATCATGGGTGCTCCCTGTCAGTGCTCCATACTGCTGAGCAGGGATGTCACGACTAGCCCAAGGGAAGGGTGTGAAAAAGAAAATCAAACTAACTTTTGACACTTACCACCTTTCTAATCAAAGTCCTCCTCTTTCCCCGGGCTGGTCCCACTGCTTTATTTCTTCCCTCAGCTATTTTGAGCCAACTCTTCCTAATGAACTAGCATAATGAATCTCTTCCTCTTTCTATCCCTTTTTGTCAAATTTTCGGCCAGGCTTCCAGGCTAATCTTCATGGATCATTGACAATAAAGTTTTTTTGCACTCACCTCCCCGGGATACAATGGTGGCTCCTTCTCAGCTCTACCACATCTAATGAGAGAACCTCGGTGGTAGGGAAGCATCATGGTTAGCGCAGGCCCTTTGTGGCCAGGCAGATGGTGGTAACATCTGCATTGTACCCACCCAGTGAGATGTGCCACTGGCCTAAACCATATGTGCTTTTGTATTCCCACTTTGTAAATTGCATATAATGATGTCTAATTTAGACAGATTTTATCACAATTGAGTGAGGAAGGATACATAAAACATTTAAGGTGTTCCTTGATGTATCATAAGCCTTCAGTAATAATTTTATCATCATAACTGTCTTATTGTTGTGGTATATACTTCTCATGCAAATTATAATTAATTGTTTCTCTAACCAGATCATTTTTACTGGACTATAAAAAGTCTTTGGAAACTCGCTTACCTGTTTGTCTGCCTAAGAACGCACTCACTGCCTTTTGATGGGGTGGATGTATGTGTAACATGGTATAAAATGAGGATAAGAGAACGTTCCAGTGAAGAAATTGGTAAATAGAGGCCGGACCATCCACCTCCAAGAAGCTTTTGTTTCTGATTTAGAACCATGAAGTTTGAACATTCCAAGCAGGTCCCAAGAGTTCTTGAGAAGGACGAGTCCTATCTGCCGATACACTATATGAACTTCATTGCTGTAGCCAACACCTAACAAAAACGAAAATAGTTCAGACTTTGGCATCCTAAATGGGTTCAAATATTCCACCCCATCTTTCTGTTTTTCCCCTGGGAGTTACATTGTGTTCCAGTCTTGTCATTCAGAATCCCTAATTCAGTCCTCCCCCCTCATCACCACCACGTGCATCATTGGTTCAAACAATAACCATTGTCTGTGGCTCATGAGTTTGGGTGTCACTGGTAGAGACTGGACTCAGCTCACTGGGTCTTCTGTGGGCCTTTTGGGTGTGGTGTGTCCCCGTAGGTTTGGCTGAAGTGGGCTCCAAGCCAATTGTGGGCACAGGCTGAAAGGGTGGTAAATATCCAGGAGTGCTTTTCTTGCATGACCTTTGGTGACATCCCAATGACCCAAGCAAGTCACTTGGCTGGGCAGCAAATCATGAAGAAGGGAAACATCCTTTGTCCACCATATCAGCCCTTTGTGTTAAACCAACACAACGCACTTGGCAAAACCCAATGTAAATGGAATGTGAGAGTTGGAAGGGGTAGAATGTGTGACTGTTTCTGAACATTCTAATCTACCACATGTCTGAAGATTCTAGCGAAGTGTGCACATGCTCAGTCCTATGGGCTGAATATTGGGGACATGTCGGAGCGCTTCCTGTCAACCAAAGGGCTACTTTAATTAGCAAGAGAAAGTATGTCTTTGACAAGTATACACCCTAGTGTTACTCTTTTAGTTTATTTTCTTCGTTTTCAACTCTTGAAGGAGTGCTGAATTCTATTCTTCATAATATAAAGAAGCTGCAATTCCATACTATATCTGTCAAAATTTTCCATTTAAATTTCTACCTCTTCTTCTTCTTCTTCTTCTTTTTTTTTTAATTTGAGAAGAAGATAATGTTCAATGGACTTGACTTTTAAGTAAGGAGATTAAGTTCTTTCGTAGTTAAATATTGAAGCAAATTCATTTGAATCTTGATTGAGACATTCTGAAGGAGAGTAGGGAGTTGTATACCACAAGGTTGGATTGATGTGAATTGATTTGTCCAAGGTTATTTGTTTAGATAATGGAGGTAATAGAAGGAGGGCCCCAGGTCTCAGGGAATGGGCGCTCTGAGACATCCCATCCTGTCATCATCTTCAAGCAAGTTCACATCAGGGCAACTCCATTTAGGCAAGGAAAATTCAATTAGGATCATTCTGTGGACTGAAGATTCCCAGTGGGATCTGGGTAGACTATGGAGATCTCGTTGTCTTAACAAACTCTTACACTAACAAATGACATTTTTGGCCCTGTCTCAGTCTCCTTCTCCCGTGTGTGTGTGTGTGTGTGTGTGTGTGTGTGCATGCATTTGTATTTTCTGGGATATTACCACAGTACTGTTCATGAATCAAAGTGAATTATATTTTCATCATCTGTTTTATTCATATTTTTGCGTGCCCCTTTCTATTTAGAAAATATAATGAAGTATGTTTCTACCATAGGTCTCTCCTTTAGCGTATGTTAGTGTACAACCTTGCTTCATGGACTGAGATATATAGGTCGAATCCTGTGGTCTCCAACCTCATGATGTACAGAAATGTTCACTATCTTTGTAGTAGACTCTGACACGGATTCTAAGCCTGCTCTGTAAATGACAACTGCGAAGCTACTTACTGCATGTTTGTACCCAACATACACACACGGTACCAACCATAAAGCGAAACAAAATTTAAAATATATACATGTATTTTCCAATATGGGTGGTTCCTCGTGAATGAAAACAACTACCTATACTTTATAACAGTTTCTGAAAATGGGTGAAAGAAAACAGTAAACCAGCAAGAACGAAGCATATTCTTCCTCCTGTAATCTCTGAATTTTAGAGACCACAGAAGGTTATTTTTTCTTTCACTCTTCAGAGGAACAAATAGAATCATTGATTAAAACTTCACAAATAAATAAAACCTCTAACAAATAGTATTCTGGAGACTTTTCATTTTGTTACTTTGACTCACTATAAGTCACAATGAAATAATACTAAGTGACAATCTGGGACTTACTCTAAGGGAAATAAATAACGCAGAAAATCAAAATGCTTTCAACATGATTACTGAAGTGTGCCGTAATTTTGTGATGGAAAAACATGGCGGCACATGTGGCCTGCCTGGTTTCTCTAGGATGTGCACAGCCTCGCTGTGGAGGCTTTGTCCTGCTGACCCACGGAGCTCCTTCCCACCCCAAGGACCCCTGTTGACTCCAGACGGCCCAGGCCGGCCTGGTGCCCCCCACCTGTCAGTCAGGTGGCTCAGACCCCAAACTCAGATGATGAGACTCAAAGCCCACCACTCATCTTGAATATTTATAAACTATTACCCGGGTCCAGAAGTGTCAGGATCCAAAGGATGTCAAGGTTAAACTTACAGAAATTTACAAGAATAATCACTCACCAACAACACTGCTTCAGAGGGTTTCCTGGTGAACATGCTCTTGGGCTGGAATTGTCTCCCTTTCTAGGTCCTTCTTTGCAAGAAAGGGGCATGAACGCTGTACATTCTAGGGCAACAGAGGGAAGTGGCCACACATCTGCCAAGGGCAGAAAAAACTCTCTATATGTCTCTGTATCTTTGAGCCACTCATCACATGCTACAGTTTACTCTCAACTGTCAATACAAGCATTGATTGGATCCTCCTAAAATTTTTGCTATATCAAGTCCTCCCGGCCATGTGCACAGAGTATGCTCCCTGAGTGCATGCATGCATAGGTGTGTGTGCCTGTGTGCCCGTGCATAGTGTGTATGAGGACGCTGTCTCAGCTCAGCCCTGAGCGGTGTGGGGACCCCTGCAGCCTGCCCAGAGTGTGCACCCCTCGACACTTGCAGCTGCTTGTCTACACCAGGCACTGCTGGTGACCTTGGAGTCCTGCCTCTGCCTCCTCCTCACAGGGAGGAGAAGGAATCTAAAAGGACACCTTTTCTCCAAGCATCTCCCTTAAATCCCCAGAACACCACTTATAAGGGATTATGGGTGATGAGAATTTGTTCAAGTCTTGAGTGTAACTGGCAGGAATTATTACAGTCTGTTTAAAAGGATTCTGGGATGTAAAACTCGACAGACATGACTGTTTCTGGGCCCCAAGCATGGCAATCACCTGGTTTCCAGTCTTTTCTTGACTTTAACCTCTTCCTTCCAAACTGCACAGGGTGAGTTTTCATCTTCCTTTAGGGAAGGGGCTTGGGTGTAGACTTTAATCTTTTGTTTTAGGGCCCACTATTGAAGATCCCTAGGAACTCATTGTTTCACTGCATAAATGTGTATTCAATAGCATTATTGTGTTACTGGGCTAACGGGAAGGATCCTGGAGGAGAGGAGGAGGAAGTCAAGAGCAGAATGGAAGGTGAATTACAGATGAGCAGCTTGAGCAGGGGAGGGGTGCTGGTGGCATTTACTGAGATAAGGAAGAGACAGCACTGGTTTTTCTAATGCCTGCATAATCGAGGGTGGAAAAAAACCAGAGTGAGCCAAAAGGAGAGGATTCCAATTGGGGTTTGAACATCTAAGTACAACACACTACTCAAAGCAAAAACGCGAACACTCAGAAAATGTTTTGCCTCTTTCTCGATCATTTAAGTTCAAGTGTAAAGATCTTTGGATAGGGAGCTGGTGCACATACTGACATGATCTAAGGACCAAAGTCAAGCGTTACAAAGGTTACATTGCAGCTTTATACTAAGGAAGAAAAATCTTTCTCTTGACCATTCTTTATTTTTTAAAGATTTTATTTATTTATTTGACAGAGAGAGAGCACAGGTAGGCAGAGAGGCAGGCAGAGAGAGAGGAGGAAGCAGGCTCCCCGCTGAGCAGAGAGCCTGATGTGGGCCTCGATCCCAGGACCCTGAGATCATGACCTGAGCCGAAGGCAGAGGCTTAACCCACTGAGCCACCCAGGTGCCCACTTGTTGACCCTTCTGAATTACAGAAAGACAGGGCAGATCTTAAAACGACAGCTTTCCGTGTGTGCGTGCCCTAAGCCAGATGACATTCTTGTTCAAGCATTTTGTTCCCATAATTCTTTCAGTAAGCAGGAAGGCAAGATAAAGTGCATTTTCCTTTATTCCATGCAATCCCCAGGGATCAATAATTGGACAGGGCTGGTACAATTATAGTCCAACTTTGCAAAGGAGTCATGCAGGTGGACCTCTTGAGATTCTCTTGCTAAGAATTCTCCAGAGCTCAAGTGCTTGCCAAGTAACTTAGGTACTTATGCGCCACAGAGAGCAATTTTCTGAGTGCCTGAAAGGAACAGCTAGGCTAACAGAGCTGGAGCCTTTGAAATATACCTCACCTCCCCTTATTTCAAAGCCAGTAACTCATGGTGTATAAAACAATCATGATTTACCTGGGAAAAGCAAAATTCACTCCAGGTATGAAATGGGGGGATCAGCTTCATAGAACGGCCTGGACATCAGGTTACCCCCATCATGCAGCTTACAGGGATGCACCCCTAAACGTACTGCTAGGATTGAGCTATGTTAAATGCCACGCTCCGTTGGAGATGTTCTATAAGTGTCCTTTCCTGTATTTACGGCATGAGTATTCATCTCTTTAAATGGCTGCAAACCAAAGCATGTCATGCTTGGATTGTTAAGTAAGTAATAGTACAAACCATTATTTGGTAGATGATTTTTATCTTTCTGCACTATGTTCTCGCAGAATCAAACATCGTGGTAAGGTATACCTGTACGTAACCATCTGATCTTATTGTTAATGACTTAATGGGTGAACTTTGCCTGTTTTAACAAGTAATATAAAAATTGAATCCTTTAGTTACTTAAATTCCTTGATGTGAGCAAATTGCCTTAAAAAGGATTTGTTTTTCATATTACCTGCCTGTGGATTTAGATTTTGCCTTCCTCCCTACTAAAACACAGTTAACATTAACCATGTAATTTCATTGTAGTAAACTACTAGATATCTTTTTATATATAATTATGACTACACTCCAGAGACAATGTCACCTGGGCTTTCAAACAAATTGGCAACATTGTCATACATTATCCACATGCTTCTGATGCAGAAGGGTTTGCAACGTATCATAAAATGTTCATTTGGTTGGCTTGTTCATCCCATCCGAGGTGGTGAACTTTGAAACGCAATCTGGACTGCTTTCGTAGGTTTTCATTTCCAAAGATAAATTCTATATTGTAAAACCAAATGGCCCTAGAACACATTTCATGTAGCTTTAAAGGCAAAATACAAAAGCAATTAGAAGATCTAAATATAAGGTCGCGGCGCATTCTACTTTCCAGCCATCTTGAGCCCCCGATTCTTCTCCGATTTGCTTCCTCACACTCAGGAAAAGCTCAGTACTCATTTGGTAGAGGAGCAATTGTCAATAAAATGGTATAAGCAGTGCAAAACCCTGGCTCTGAAGGGATGGTTGCTCAACGTTCATTTATTAAGGGCTTTCTTACCCATCTTCTGGAGGCCGAAAAGAAGCAAAATGGGGGCTATAGATAATTGGGTCATGGACCAGAGCAGTGACTGAGCCAGCCCACGGGCAGCACAGTGCAGTCCTTGATCAGGGTACCCACCTCCCCGACGTCCCGCTCAGCCCATCCCTGGGAGGAGGCCCTCAATCCCCCAGATAACAAGAGAGAGGCTCACAGTATAAAATTCAGATAACTAGAACTTTAAGTTAAAATAGATAATGCCTTCTCTGAGATAGTAATGTCTTATGCTGTTAGAGATAATGATTATTTTAAAATTTTATTTGTTGCTTTATTGAAATATAGCTCAAATAAAATTATATATGTATATGTACAGTGAAGCTGTACAAGGATTTATATATTTTGCGAAATGATCGCCACAGTCTAATTAAATTAGCACATATGTTATCTCACAGAGTTAGCTTTTGTGTGTGTGTTTATGGTAGGAACACTTATGATATACTCTCTTAGCAAATTTCAATATACAATGCACTATTATTAACTAGAGTCACCACACTATACATTAGATCCCCAGAATATATTCATCTTACAACGGAAACTTTATATCCATGACTAACATCTCCTCATTTTCCTTAACTTCTACTCCTGGCCACCACCTTTCTACTCCCTGTTTCCACGAGTTCAACTGTTATGATTCCATCTATGTGGGAGGTCCTGCAGTATTTATCTTTCTGTGTCTGGATTATTTCACTTAGCATAACATCTTCTAGATGCACTAATGTTTTGCAAATAGCAGACTTTCTTTCTTTTTTTAAGATTGAATAATATCTCATTATATATGTTATATATAATATATTAACCATATATATAAAATAAACCGTACATATGTATTATTTATGTATATATATATATATATATATATATATATACCACATTTTCTTTATTTATTTATCCATCCATGGACATTGAAGTTGTTTTCATAACTTGGCTATCATAAATAATGCTACAATGAGCATGGAATGACCAATTATCTCTTAAAGATACTGATGTCATTTCCTTTGGAAAGAGACCCAGAAGTGGCATTGCCATATCGTGTGATGGCTCTACTTTTGAACTTTGAGGACTCCCCATACTGTCTTCTGTAATGGTTGCATCAATTTACACCCCACCAATGGTGCGCAAGGACTGCCTTCTCGCTACATCCTTGACAACACTTGTTACCTTCTGTCCTTTGGTAATAACCATTTTAATTTTTTTAATAGATTTTAATTATTTATTTGAATAAAATAAATTTTCAATTTATTTTTGAGAAAATAAGAGAAACACAGCTAGGGAGGGAACACAAGCAGGGGGAGTGAGAGAGGGAGAAGCAGGCTTCCCAATGAGCAGGAAGCCCGATGTGGGGCTTGATCCTGGGACTCTGGGATCAGGATCATGACCTGAGCCGAAGGCAGATGCCTAACAACTGAGCCACCCAAGAGCCCTGATAATAATCATTTTAACAGGTGTGAGGTGATACCACATTGTTTTGATTTGTATTTCTCTGATGATTTGTGCTGTTGGACATCTCATATATCTGCTGGCCATCTGTATGTCTTTCACTGAGAAATGTCTATTCAGGTCCTTAGCCCATTTTTTAAAACTGGGTTATTTGTTTTGATGCTCTGGCTATTGAATTATTGAGTTCCTTACATATTTTGGATATTAACTTTTTATTTTTTATATATATGTTTACATATTGTGCAAATATTCCTCTCATTCTATAAGTTGCTTTTTCATGCTGTTGGTTATTTGTGTGGCTATGTAGAAGCTTTTTATTTCTCTGCAATCCCACTTGACTATATTTGCTTTTATTGACTGTGATCTTGGTGTCATATCCAAAATACCATGGGTCAAACCCATGTCAAAAACACGTTTCTTAATTTTGTTCACAATAACAACAAAAAGAATAAAACAGAAGTAAAACAGGAGTATAGAGGTCAACGATTTCTTTGCTAAAAGTTATAAATCATTAAGAAAATTTAAAAAGACACACATAGTGGAAACACATGCTGTACTCATGGAATAGAAGAATTAATAGTGTTAAAATGTCCATACTACCCCCAAATGATCTATAGATTAGATACAATCCCGCCCAAAATTCCAGTAGCATTTCTTACAGAAATAGAAAAAACAACCTTAGAATTCATATGGAACCACAAACGTCCCTGAATAGCTAAGCAATCTTGAGTGAAAAAGAACAAAGCTGAAGCCATCAGGCTTCCTGATTTTGTAAGGTAGTTTTGCATGGTACTAACTAACATGAAAGCGGACATATAGAAAAATAGAACAGAATAGAGTCTAGAAATAAATCCATCAATTTAGAGTTAACTGATGTTTGACAAGCATGCCAAAAACACACAGCAGGGAGAGGATTGTCTATTTAGTCACTGGTGTTGGGAAAACTGGATATCCACATGCATAGGAATGCAATTGGACCCTTACCTGGCACCATATACAAAAATCAACTTAAAGTGGTTTAGAGACCTAAGGGACACACATGAAACTTTCTGTTTCTGACACTGACCTCAAGGCTTACCACAGGCTAACACAGTCAAGGCTCACGACAGCTCTGTGAGTTCCATGGTTCCTACTCCCACCGTACCAAAGAGAAGACTGAAGTGTGGAGGCTGGGTGGTTCGCCCAAGACGTGCAGTACACAATGAAGTCATGATTTGAACTCGAGTGATTTGGGGACAAAATCTGTGCTTGTGCTCCCCAGTCTAGGCACTAAGAGAATAATGGCATCCAAAGCAGTCAACTCTCTGGCAATGAAGAAAACCCTTTGTAGCTTAAAATATAATTGTTTTAATATTTCAGATGAAACAGTAATGCAAAATCAGCTTTTGCGCGAGTAAGATTACGTTCTCACCTTACGATCGTCCCTGCAAACACAGATATTTGAAGCTGTGTATTGCTAGCACGCAGACTTCACACACATGCCCTGATTATGATTGATTAGAGTAACACGAGACATTTGAATGTGACTTTCAGTCCACGTGAGCATGTGAGGGGTTGGAGAGCAGCCAAAATATCTTCCAAATTTTAGGACTTGTTGAACTGGCAAGTACGAGCTGTAGTAGTAAGACTTTGTGGGTCATTTCATCAGTACTTGCTTGGAAAAATATAGAGGGGTAGAGAACAGTTAAAATTCGGTAGATTATTAGGTTTCATAAGCAGTATGGTCAATGAATATTAGCCCTATGAAATCAGCATTAAGAATCTGAAATGAATCACTCTGACCATACAACGCTGGTGTTAATATTCTGTGATTTGAAGAATGTCATGATGGCTCTTCATTTAGAATCAGAAGGTCCAGGTAATGAAACTGTGATGGTCATCAAGTGTGAAGGTTAAGATGATTGGACTTCTGGTGTGCAGGTTGATTTAACAGGTTTCATTAGCATTCCCAGGAGTAGCGCTAATTTGAACTAAAATCTTTTTACCAGCTGTCGGAATATTTCCTTGCAAATCGTTGTGTAGGGCGACCTCCCTACATGCCTTCTTTAGCTTTTTTATTTATTTATTTGTGCATGATAAGTGCTGCTTTGGCTGAGCCCAGGATGCACCAGGCCCAGTGCTCTTGGCATCAGGCGTGAACGTGAGGGGACACCCTGGTGCTTGGCGGCTGTCAGCGTCCAGCGTTTAAGAGGACAGTCCCAACCAGCTAGTGTTGTAGCAATTACGCATCTGCTTATTCAAAACAAAGTCATTCTTTTCTCATTGTGGACCTAGCATGAGACAAGCAGGTAGGGGCAAGGAACGCAAGCAATTCACATGACCTGGTTAGATACAACCATTTAAGTTTTCTAATGTCTTCCTAGTCAACAAGGCAACAACCTGAGCCTGTAAAGAAAGGGCTCCCACGCAAATGTGTGCACACACTCATTCATCCAGAGCAGCACAGAGAGCTGTCCCGTCCTGTTCTCTACTCTCTGAATAGCCTAGGACTCTGCGGAGGCCCCATAATTGAGTTATAGCCGTCATCCATATATTAGGTCCCAGCCTGAGCCATGGCGAGTCTAAGTAATAGATTGAAAAATACAATCATTGCTTACCTACAGAATTCCTTTGCTTGAGAGGTAAGGCATATATATCAGAAAAAGTTGTTGTGTTTTTTTCCCCAGGCCTATTCAATAAATGAACATTACACCAGGATTCTTACACAGAGTATCTCTGAAATGGGTTTTGTATTGATTTTTGTAACTACCCTGTTAGATGACGTTATCCCTTTGTGTGTCAGGTTTAGACCGGTCCGCCCGGAGCAGGTCATTGAGGTGATAACTGTCATTTGGAGGGACAGAAAAGCAATCATAGCTTTTTCATTACTTACTGTTTTCCCCGTGCGAGTGTGGGATCATTTGACATATTATGGCTTCTGTGATTTAAGCTGCATTCTGAAATTAAGTGCTAGAATATCACGCTGTGGGTTTAGAAAAATCAACTCGATGTCAGGGAACTGCAGGCCCTGTGGGTCACACATACCCATGATCCGCTCACCTACAATTATTGCAGATGTTAGAAAAGAGAGGGGGCTCGCTAGGCAAAGAAATGCACACCTCTATCTGCAAAGTGCTGCATATGCAAAGCAATGCATGAATCAATCCGGTGCATTCTGCTTTTCTCGGGGCTTTTGTTTTTATTTTATAAGTATGGCTGGGAAAATACTGGAAACTACAAAGTCGGTTTTATCACAAACATTGATTAAACACAGATACATTATTACAATACTAAAATGTAATAGTAATGATTTTTAAATTGCCTACATTTCATGAAAGGCATATGTTTTCCCTAGCAATCAAAGTTGGACAGTCCAATCTACAGACATCAGGGCAGCCAAAAACAAGGAAGAAATAAATGTGGGACAGACTGAACAACCTCTAAGAGCAAGCAAAATGATTCAAGGGTCAAAAAAGCACAATACAAAGTAAGATGAAATCCGAGAGGGAGACAAACCATGAGAGACTCTTAACTCTAGGAAACAAACTGAGGGTTGTGGGAGGGGCTGTGGTGGGGGGATGGGGTAACTGGGGGATGGGCAGTAAGGAGGGCACTGATGGAATGAGCATTGGTGTTATATGCAGCTGGTGAATCCCGGAACTCTACCTCTGAAACTAAAAGGAGGGGAGGGGAATATACACGAGTGCATCCACATGGGGTGGGGGGGGCTCCAACCTGTTCTTTCAATGAGTGTCAGCCCCTCCCAGCCCCACGGTCTGCAGGAATCAGCCTGAGGACCAGAGACATCTGGGGGTGCAGGGTTCCTCACACGGGCACACGGACATGCTCAGGACTCCTGTGCCGTTTCTTTAGCAACTATAATGATTCATTTGCCTGCATGACTTTCCTTCCACTCTACTCTCTGGGTCTGCTCCAACAATTGTGAATATATATACATTTAATATTTTCAAACTCATACTAACGATGCTTTCACACTAGCAGTCTCCAGCAACGCTCTTGACTAAATATGCTCAAGTTATTCCTAACTTCACATTTCCCAAATAGTTCCCTCTCTCAATCCTAATTCAACCCGAATAGTAGCTTTCATGCATTTTCCCCTTTTCTCTTTTCACATCCTGGTCCTTTACTTATTCCTTGTTTCACCATCAGCTAGCTCTTCCTTTAACTAAGAACACCACCCCCTTGAAATCTGAAAAGAAGTAAAGACTCCCTTCTCCAGCTAAGAGGATCCGCTTGAACTTTCCCAAAATCTTGAAGTCATTTTGTTTATCCATATGCGTGCACGCACACACACGCACATTTTTTTGTTTTGTATTCATTATTTATTTATTTATTTTCTTTTTTTTTTCCCTTCAACTTCTCGCACCCCTTGCCCCTTCCTAGCTGCCTTCATGCACCCCCCAGGCCACTCTTCCCCCAGGATCCTGCCAGACACTCCTTCCCTTTGTTTCCTGGGCTTGCCATTACCGGGGTCCTTAGGGGGCAGGTCACACACCACAAAGCTGTTTTCTTTGGTTTTTGTTTCTCTTTTTGTTTTTGCTTGCCACACCTTGATGCACCTGTGGGTAGGGCTCACCTTCCCCTCACTTCTCTACGTGAACATTGAACAAGGTGATCACATCTAAGGGGAGTAAAACAGGGGCTTAAGGGAGATTTAGACAAATGGATCTTATTTACTCCATGCTCTGTAAAATGCTAGTGTCTCCCTTACCTCATGGAGAGAATGATTCTGACAAGTTTGTCAGATGAACTCTGATTACTGAAATTGACATGTGTGAATAAAATAATACTCAGACATAAGGACAAAACTTAGAGGATTTAAGCATAATGCAAATGCCCAATTTGATTATTTATGTGCTTTTGTTCTTAGATAATCATACAGTTTACACTTATTATATTTTAAAAAGCAAAATAAAATGCACACCTCTCCTTTTCAAGAGGCAGAAAATGACCAAAACGGGGAAAACAAGCAAAATATTAGTTAAACATAAGTGGTTGAGGGTTTAGACCATATCCCATGAGAGATTCCAGTAAACGGACCTTGGACTCTCTCCACCATTCATGAACAGAGTTTGATAAAATAATCGTCAGCAAGATCTTCAGGTGAAAACTCTTTTAAAGGACTAGTTCTTACAGAAATTTTGAGAACTAGAAATTTTATTTTATCTAGTGATTATCTGATATGGAATTGAAACATTTTGTTCTTTCAGAAGATGTCATTGTGAACAGATAGAGAATTATTTTTAGTTGGGATTCTAAAGCATCTTATCAGCAATGCTTCATTGATGCCTATTTTTAAAGCTTGAACTGATGATAGAGACACAGAAAGCCAATGTCACAAACGTTTGTTTCAGCTGAGTATTTGGGACACTCTATTAGAAAATATTCTCTGTTCTCTGTTGGGAATTTATCGATGCTTCCCTATTCCTTCAAACAGATGAACTCAGCCGTGAAGTTATATATAAAGAGATGATGTCTGAAGCTTTGACATTCCAAATAAGATTCATAAGGAAATTACTATTTTTCTTGTGAGCATATTGTGTGATATGACTTCTATGTAGTGAATGTACACTTTTACAAATTTTTCAATTTGTTCAATTTCAAATGTTTCAATTTGTTCAATTAACAAAAGTATGTCTTTTAGCATAGTAAGTATCTCTTTCAGAACTTGATTTCAAAAGTATATTTAAGTAACTTAAAATCTGTATTTATTTATTTATTTATTTATTTAAAGATTTTTACCTATTTATTTGACAGAGAGAAACACAGCGAGAGAGGGAACTCAAGCAGGGGGAGTGAGAGAGGGAGAAGCAGGCTTCCCGCCGAGCAGGGAGCCCGATGTGGGACTCGATCTCGGGACTCTGGAATCATGACCTGAGCCGAAGGCAGACGCTTAATGACTCGGCCATCCAGGTGCCCCCAAATCTGTATTTATTATCTTGAATAGAAACACAGAGGATTAGCTTTCAAAATTTTTTAAACATGCCCTGATCCTGGGTGTGTCTGTAGCTTATGAGGAACCTTTCAGTAGAGATCACCCCTCTAGGGACAGACGCTGGTCCGAAAGGGAACTCGAGGGGGAGCTTCTCTGTGCCATTCGCTACAGACAGACTTCCAACATTCACACAAGCCTGCAGTGTGACTCTCTCCACGGATTTTCTTAATCAGTTCATCTCCATTCAGGAATATAAAAGGACTTTAAAGTAAGTTTTACTTGGACTGTGAAACTGGGCAAGAAAAGATTATAGCAAATCTTCTCAGCTCCTCTCATATTTCAACTGGTCTTTTTAAAAATGGCAGTTGGGGGAGACAGGAGGGCAACTTTAAGTGACACTGAAGAACTCTTTCAAATGTATAAATTTCTATCTTTGAGAGGCAGGATATATGTTTTTGTTTTAGCCACAGATGTGATTAGAAAACCAAATAAGTTTCCCTTAATCTTTGAAAATTATTGGGGCACACATGAAAACCTATTTCCCAGAGCTAACTTAATGCAGTGAATTGGGAAGAAGAAGTGATGACCTTAAACTTTAATGGTTAATGGCATCCGGTCATCCAGAATGGGTCAGAGACATGCTGAGCACATCCTCTGCCCCAGCCAATAATCATAGTGGACAAGATTGTCAAAATCCATCATTTTAAAATGGTAGGCGTTAGCCAAAGATATTCAACAATTAACAAGTATTTATTCAGGAAATGATATCCAACTTGGAGTAAGAACACCAGCATTCTGTTCCTCACTCTGGCTTGCTTTTTGTCCAGGGAGGCCCCCAATCTATCCGCCATCCATCAGCCATCCTACAAGAGTAACGCAAGCTGAGGACACAGTAGCCCTGCTGCCGGAGGGGAGTGACTTGACCTGGAATAGACCCCAGAAAACCCCAGAAAACCCCAGGTGTTCAGTAGTTGCTGGAAGCAGTAGTTGAGAATCAGGCAAATGGGGAAACCAAAGTTACAGGTGGTCTGAACTCGTGATCCTGATTGGCAGAAGGAACACACCAGCCAGGAGTT
Source organism: Spilogale gracilis (assembly GCA_004023965.1). NCBI lineage: Eukaryota > Metazoa > Chordata > Mammalia > Carnivora > Mephitidae > Spilogale > Spilogale gracilis. The sequence continues at coordinate 63,349 of PITA01007461.1, read as the reverse complement.
TGGTGACACGAGACAGTCATGGGAGGGGAAGAGGAGTTATAAATGAACAAGCTTTATAATTTCCCATATAACTCTGTAGCCCGGAAGAGTCGGGGGTCAATCAAGATCAGGGAAGCCTTTCAAACCACCTGGTCCGGATGTGCGCTTCTAGGCACCCACAGATCTAGCAGAAAACCCTGCGAGTCCTCTTGAGTCGGGGTTTTGAACAGATACTCTGACAGCCCGATTGGCTGAACATTAAGCAATGCTGACATGATGTAACCCCCAAACTGAATTAAAGCCAAAATTAAAATAAGAATAAGAATTAAAGAGTAAAAATTCAGCAGAGACATGAACAGCAGCACATGGCTGAGAGACAGGCCTCACAGACTATGTCCAGGGAACTTATCAATTACACAAAAAAAACAGCAATGATGATAATTCCAAGAGGATAAAAGTGGATCTCAGTGTGAGGCCAGAATCCAGGATCACAGCACTGTTACGTATATCACACAATTATCAGATACTATGAGACAAGCAAAGGAACAGGAAAAGGGTTACCGTCAGTAGAGCTTGAGGGGATCCAGATGTTGGAATTAGGAAAAGACCTGAAACCACATTACAAATACATTAAAAAATATTTTAATAGCCATGTTGAAGGAATTAAAGAAAATTTATGAGCCTGAGTCATCAACATCAAATGTTGACAAAGGAGTACACATTATTAAAAAAAAATAATAATGATGATATGCACATTGTGGAGTTGAAGACTACATTTAAGATGTCCCAAGAAAAACTGGATGAAATTCATGGAGTATAAGTAGGAATGATCTAATTTGAAGAACAGAATGAAAAAATAGGAAGGGAAGGAGATAGTTCAGGAGTCTGCATGGCACTGGCCAGAGCACAGGGTAGACCGTGGGACTCCCAGAGGGAGTGAGAGGGAGGGGCCAGGAAGGAGACATCTGAAGGGGAAAAGGCAAGGAAAGCACCTCATCAAATAGCTGGCAGGATCCACACGCAGTCTTACTGCTGAAAACTGATGCCCAAGAGAAAACCTTGAACTCAGTGTGAGGAAAACAACTTCTGAACAAGGAGAAAATGAATGGTGAACTTCTCCAAAGCCCTGGAGACCAGCAGGCAGCAGGATGGCATACCCCAAGTGCTAAAATGGGGAGATGAATCTTGTCCAACACAAGCTCTACATCCACAAGATTCTCCTCTAGAAATCAAGGTGAGAACTCAAGGTTCAGCTCAGACATGCCAAGACTTTACCACAATAAAGAGTCGAGCAGAACCAGTACAGAAAGGGACCGAGGAGGCGGCGGGTGGGGACCCAAGACTGTCCCAGCCGCGTACATCCTGGTAAGACACTTGCACGCTAGTTCTGGTAACCTGCCGAGGCGCAGGAAGTAAAGCCGTGAGGAAGTCCTGGCAGCCTCAGTCCAAGGAGGATTGCCACGCCACCAGGTTCTAACCGCGATGACTATTGTCAAACCCCTATAGAAGCTGACAGCAGAAAAACCAGTCTTCGTGCATGAAAATGAAAGAAAAACCACTGAAGGTATCATAGGTGCGAGGGTGACGAACAGGTGCAGCCCTCCTGGGAGAGCTGCACGGAGGGGCCAGCCTAGGTGACTGGCGGTGAGGGGGTTACGTGAGCCACACCGCTTGCACAGGGCGCGTGGTCTCTGGGGGCTGGCAGTTCTGACAGTGCCCTGCGTGCGCTGGGATGGAAGAAACACGCGGTGGATGGCAGGCGGCTGGCTTCTCGGTGCTGGGGTGCGGGGGGCTGCAGCAGGGAAGGGAGGGCACCTGAGCCCCCCTGCGGTAGCCGGGGAATGCTGGGCAGGGGCAGGGGCTCTCGCTTGGTCTAGCATGGGTGCAGGTATACAGATGGCTCCGTGTGGGAACCCCAGATGTGTGAGTACACCCATGTCAGCACACACGTCCTTGTTGGGGGAAGTGGTCAGTGGGGGGGCTGGGAGGACCAACACCCCAACTTCCTGGTCTCAGAGCCCAGCACACTTCCTGAGTAGAGAACCAGGGCTCCTTAGGGAAATGGCTGATTTGAGACCGAGACCTGGAAGGACACACACACACACACTGCAGCATTGTCTGGTAATGACAGCAAGGCCGAGCTCAGAAGGAATGGAGACAAATCCCGTGATGCCGGGCGTGTGCTGAAAGGAGGCAGGAGTCACATGAAAGATTCCAGGCTGCAAAGTAAAACAATTTTTGTGAGGAAATAGTGGAGGTAGTCGGGCTTTCACTCCAAATGTGCAATAACGGCTCATGGGCTGTGTCTCAGCTGGAGCTGCCCGAGCAGACCCCGTGGCCTGGGCAGCCCGGATGACAGCCACTGTTTCCCCGGAGCTCACAGCCCAAGGTCAGGGAGCCGGCATGGGCGTCCCGGTGCAGGCCCCGGTACACGTGGCAGACGGCCCACTTCTCCTCTAACCTCACAGGGCAGAGAGCTTGGAGGGGAGGCAAGCGGCTCCTGACTCAGAAGGGCACAGATCCCATTCCTGGGGCTCCACCCACACGACCCCACCTAACCCTAAGCACCTCCATAGATCTGCATCCTAACTTCCTCCTACTGGAGGGTAGGGTCTCAACATGTGAATCTGGGGGACACAAACCATCCATAAGGAGCTAATCCTGGTGTAATTGATTGAAGAAATAAATAGACACATGTGGGAGGACAGAGGAATGTCCTGTGTGGAAGACTGTCCCCAAGGAGGTGGCCCTGTCACCACAGTACTTAAATCTGGGTTTTGCATAGCAGTCTTCCCATTCATGGAACACAATGCACAGAAGAGGGAGAAGAGTCATTTTGCCATGGAGACACCTGGAAACGTCACCTACGTGAGATGATCAAGGTTAAAACGAGCCGGGTAAGCGGCTTGGTAACATGTGCCTTTGGTGAGAGTAGTTCTCGCCTTGCCAGTCTTTCTCCCAAAACACATGACCCCTTCCTAGCGGGCAGCAAGGCATCAGACTAATCCCACCCGAGGGACACCCTACAAAATACTCGACCAAGACTCCTCAAAACTGTGATCAACAGCAAGGGCATCCCAAGAAACCATCAGAGCCGAGGGGAGCCTGAGGAGACAGGACCATCCGTGTGATGGTGTCGTGGGTGGGATCCTGGCACAGATCCCAGTCACGACCACATCAGGGGGAGAGGGTTACGGGACATGTATGCGCCGCGAGGAGAGAGCGGAGTCCCGGGTGGGAGGCTGGGCGGTGGAAAATAAAACAACGCTGCTTGAGATTAATGGGGTCCAGTGGCATGTTCTGTAAGGGGCCGTGACCACCTCCTGCCCGCTCTGGGTCTCCGCACACATCAGAGGCTGGAGCCCCTTGTCCTTATCATGGTCGTGCACACCCTCTCTCTGCACATCTCGGCTTGGCTCGCACAGGGTAAACAGTTCATATGTTGTCGAGTCAAAGGGGTTTGTCGCTATGTTTTGACCTTCACCTCTAGCTCTAGTTCCTTTCTGACAGAAGACAAAGAGAAAGTCTGAGAGATGTAAAAGGGCATCTGAACACCCTCTGCTCAGTGTCCCTGTGCAGAGCTGCATTCTCATGCCGACACCTTCGCGGTCCTTACTGTAGCTTTCCATAACGAGTTCCATGCAGTGCGCGGGGTGAGCCACAGCCGCCGCCCCTGGGTTAGTCACCATTCACTGAGGATAGCACCCTGTTTTCCAGTTTCAGGGAATCAGGAATTATAGTGAAATAGCCCCCTGGAAATATTCATCAGGCCCTTCCTGTGTCAGGCTCTGTGCTAGGCCCTGGGAATTCAGTGAGACCATAGTGGGTCCCTCCTTCAAGGAGCCCCTGCAGGTGCATTATGAATGTGTGACCGACACAGGTACCCGTGAGGCCGCAGGTGGGAGGGACAGTCGGGGGGCAGAGGTGCATGTGAGTCCAGCAAACACATTAGGGATCTGGACACATTCCTGGTGACAGTGGGTAAAGCTGGAAGAAGGCAGACCTGTGTGTGACTTCGTCAAGGTTTTATTTTAATTATAGTGCTTTGGTCATGGAGTGAGGAAGGAGTTGTGTCTGCTCCAGTAGGAGTAGGAGAGGAGAAGGAAACAATATATCAGTTAAAAGCTCATTTTCACTGGCCAAGGAAACAGCAAAGATGTGTGACATGATGGGGCAAAATGTGGGGAGAAAACATGGGATCCTTTGGTCCCACTGAGGTAAAAGCTGCAGCTCTTGTTTTTAGGGTGTGAGGTTGAAGCTGGAGGCAAGGGTGGGGCTCCAGGTCGGGGTCCCGGTCGGGGTCCAGGTCAGGGTCCAGGTCAGTGGGGAGGGTGGTGGCAGGACGGTGACACAGACCTGTGACTCAGTCAGCTGCTAGAAGAAAGGCCAGGTGAGCACCAAGCTGCAGGAAGAAGATGAGCTCCGCTGGGCTCTCCACCAGCTGAATGGAGATGAGCTTGTATGACCATGCGGTGCCAGGGTGGTCTTCTCTAGGGTCACATTTGAACCTACAGGACAATTTTTAGTTATTAAAATTTGAAGAATATACAAGATAGCACGAAGATGACAAAATCTAGGGTCAGCAGAAACTCGTGGTCATGACTTAGGTTAAGCTACCCAAGCGCCATCACCATGGCAGCATGTATGGGTGTGAGGCTGGGGTCCGTCTGTAGGGCTCAGATCCAGGCTGTGACCCCACTAAGTCATACACCGTACAGGGAGCTTGACGAATGTAACAGCATTCCATTGAAATCCTCAAGTACACATATATATCTAATAATATAGATCTTCCCGTATCTGAAATGACAGGTATACTTCTCTTTTTATAAACAGCTCCTCACTGAGGATTCCTCTCCCTCCAATAAAGGAAATGAATACCAGTGGCACAGGTGATTACGTTCAGATGAATTCTTCCTTCAGTCCCTTGTCATCCTCCAACCTGCTTCCCATTATCAACCTAAAAAACAAAAACAAAAATAAAGTCTGTCGTGTTTTTATTTGCTGGGATGTCATTTCCTTGCGCTGTCTGGGTTCCATTCGTGGAGTACTGATGCCCTCAATATCCAGTGAATGCGGTGTGCAGCTCTCCACCATCACAAAGCCAGTGGTCCTTGCACATGGTCACAGACATATGTTTACTTAATGCTGAGCTTATTGATTTTTATAAATCAAAGAAGCCTGAAGAGTTTATTGAGGATATTCACTTAAAGTAGTGTTGGTTTATTGATGCCAATATTTCAATTTGTTTCTATGAAGCCGTGGGTAGTAAGGTCAGTCACAACATCTTGTGTTTTGTGCTTCTTCTGAACAGCCATAGAAAACCACAAGGGGTCTGATGTTATCTCCCCACTACATCTCCCAGGTCAGTCGCATCCCTGAACGCGTCACTTGCAGGAAGCACAGAAAGCCTGCAATGGGGCCACTAACCCATCTCACACTCTTCCTTCAAACAGAGCTCTATTCAATGTTCATGCTAATAACAAAGATGGTGGAAGATGCTTTCTGAAGCACAGTACGAAAAGAAAAGCAGAAAGAATCCAAGCCCTAGAATCCAGGCTTCAGGTCCCAGACATTGGAGACCCCAGACCCCATTTTCCTGGATGTTTTCCAAATACTTGGACAGACGCCTGTCCAATGAAGGTACCTGTATGGTAAACATTCCCTTGAAAAGACGCTCTCTGTTATTAACCACCAGTGATACGTGCATTATCAGTAAGGAAGGTGTGATGGCCCCCAGACGTGAACAACCCATATGTCCCTCCGGAGCTAAATCAATCAATAAAATTTGGTATATTCATATGATAGGACACCCTTCACCAATAAAAACAAAAAGCACGACTGATAAATACAACATTGTGGATGATTTCTAAAAATTGTTCTTGAGCAAAATATTTAAGGAACTGCTTGTTTCCATTCACATAAAACTGTGAAGCAGGGAAATGAAACTGTGATGACAGAAAGCTTGTCATCGATGTCCTAGGCCCAGGACCGCTGGCTGGGATGGATTCCAAAGGGGGACAAGAGAACCTTCCGGTAGCAATTCCACTAGTTGTTGTTGTAGACCTTACATGCATGGATATAATTTTCAAAAGTCAATGAACTCTCCCTTAAAAATGGGAAGAAACTTGTGCTCCAATAGACCAATGAAAGTAAACATAAGGAGGCAGTCCTTTTTCATACACCAGAGAGTGTTTACCAAAGATGTCCTGGAGCCCACGCCATCGTTCTGGAAGCTACAGAAGCTGGTTTCTGAGGACTGAAATACAAAGCTGGAAAACACCATCTTTGGCCTGCCACACACAGGGGCCCCGTGCTGACCGGCAAACTAGCAACTATCTCAACTTCTCATTTCTACTTTTTTTAAGATTGTATTTATTTATTTTTTTGGCACAGAGAAAGAGGGAATGAGCAAACACAAGCAGGCTCCAGGCTTGAGCAGGGAGCCCAATGTGGGGCTCAATCCCAGGACCCTTGTATCATGACCCGAGCCGAAGGCAGCCATGTAACTGACTGAGCCCCCCAGGAGCCCCTCAACTTCTCATTTCTGAGCTCAGCCGGTGTTCCCCTAACTAAACCTAGTGTATCAGGGCACTATTCTGTTCGAGTTCCAACATGACCTTCCTGTGTATGGAATCCGATGCTCCTACACTCGGTGAGCTGAGCAATTTTGGCTTCTTGGTACCATTAGCTAACTCTCCTTGGAGGGGCCTCATTCAAGGACAGTTGGTCTGCTTCTCCGAATTCCAAGTATATCCCTTTGGTACGGCTACTGTCGTACATCGCACTCCTTGTGCATGACTACCTATGCCTGTGCACTCAGAAATTCCTCAGGGAGCATGAGTCTGCCTTGGGAGAACCTGCAGAAAGAAGAACTGGACATAGTATTTCTTAAATATGTTCCACCACAAAATCCTACTCCTTCCACATCAGAATTAACGTGGCTGTTCACATGAATGTAACTATGGCCGCCCACGGGGACAGGTGCAGAGCCCCTGGCATCCACTTGTCCTGAATGGTGGAGCTGAGTCTCCCTGTGTTGAGTGAGGATACACGACTGATCCCTTCCCTTGTGCTACATTATATTTGAATATGGAAATAAATATTTAGGCAAAGCATTAAAAAGAAATAAATGTATAGTTTTCTAGGAAGGGAAAGGACATTGCTGTTAACATCTTTCTTGCACATAGTTTTGGTCTTGTAATGGCTGTTTGTGTCTTTCTCACCCCCTCCCCTTTGCACCCTCATGGAGTAGCATTTCATTTTTCATTTTGACCATAGTTCTACCATTGTGGTCTTATCCCAGATTTGTGAGTGACACAACAATGCATAAGCAATGTGCACAGTAACTAACAGAGCCCTACTAGTGTCTGCTATGTCTCTATCTCCCCTAAATTGGAAAACAAGCAAATAAAATAAAGCAAAACAAAAAACAAGCTCAAAATTTCCCTTTCAGTGACACTTAAGTATTTTCCCCACTCTGTCTTGTCATACTTCTTGTCTTTTCATCCTTCAGGGAAATCTTTTGGAAAGTGCTAATTATTCCATATCTTTAAGTGTTTTTTCTTTTTCCTTTTTGTTAACACATTACTCAGGTAAGAATTTTTTTTTTTCAGCAATACACTGAAAAGGAATCTCAATGACAGAAAACCTCTCTTCAGTTAATGGCTCTCCCATGCTCCCATGTTGCTCTAACGGCCAACCTTTCAGGGTTCTGAAAGTCCTTTCAAAACTAGGACTAGAAAGTCCTTTCCCCACTTCCCTCTCAATATAGACTCCAAAGTTCCATTCCAGAGATGAGATTTATTTCTCTCATATTCATATTATTCATAATAGAGCAGCATTCTAGCCCTGAAGAGTGTTCAAAGGAGAAAACTGACATCTATGTACTACCTAACTAGAAACAAATTGATAAACTTCTGAAACACTCTTTGAAAATGAATGCCAGCAGAGCCGATTTCCAGAGCGGCTTTTATGCCTCGCCGTGGCACCCCAGAAACCGCTGTCAAGCTCCGTTTTATTCCATGTGTGGCCTGACAGTTCTAAGGGGAAAGTGTATCCTAATTCTTCCAAATAAATTAGATTCCAACTATTTTAAAATGAAAACACAGACTCTGCTGAAGTCATAAACAGACCCTATTGAATAAAGGACTAACAGAGTCTCACACTGTTATCTCTGGCCGAGGTGCAGCACCAGGAGACAGCCACTGATCATGTCTTTGTAGTCCCAGTAATGCAAATCAGTCAACACCTCACGGGAGGGAGAGTGGGTGCTCCCATCACAATGCATTGCACTTTTCCCCCAAGAAGTGAAAAAGGAAAGAGAGGGAGGAAGAAGGGGAGGGATAGAGAAAGGAGGACAATTTGAGGCAATGAAAATTTAAGTGTATTTTTAATTCAGATTTAGACATGAAGGAAATAGGTAACTTACCCACTCGAGGGTGTCATCTATTCCCAATATTTCCTGATAAATGCATGTAAATTCTAACTCTTAATTAATGTCTGTATTATAATGCATATAAGCATATGGGAGATTACTGGAATTTGGAAATATATTAGAAAACTAATAGAGAAACAGAGATTTTCCTAGTAGGATGTGGGAATAAACAGACAGTTGAAGAAAATTACGTTAGAGTTAATGAAAAAGATAAAGAATAATTCAAAATGATATTAGGGAAAAATAATGAAAATTAAAGGATATCCTAATTAGAAAGAGAAGTAAAACACTCTTTATTTGTAGGCAACATAATCTCAATGTAGGCAATCTTAAGAACTCATCAATAAAAAATATCAGAACTAAGAATCAAATATAGTAAGATTACAGGATATAAAATCAACATTAAAAGACGCATTTTGATATACAAGCAATGAAAAATCCAAAAATAAACCTAAGATACATTTCCATTAATAATACTATCAAGCACATATTGCATGGAGCACTGGGTGTGGGGCATAAACAATGAATCTTGGAACACAGAAAAAAATAAAATAATGTAATAATCCCATTAAAAATAATACTATTAAAAAAGGTACTATTAAAATAACACAATAGGAAACTCTCTTAAGATGCAAATCTTGTACACTGAAAATTACCAATATTTTGCTAAGAAAATTCAAACATCTAAATAAAATAGAAAAGAATTCTATGCCTATAGATTAGAAGAGTGAACGTCATTAAGATGGCAATTCTTCTAATTGTTATTTAGAATCAGTAACACTTATAATCTCTATTCAATTCCTGGCAGGATTTTTTTGCAGAAATTAACAATAATATATTAAAATGTATATGGAAATTCAAGTTCATCTGGAAGAGCCAAAATATTTGAAAGAAAAAGATCTTAATTATAAAGCTTGTGTTTACTGATTTCAAAATTTATTATAAAGTTACAATCATCAAGACATTATGGTTAACAATAGACATAGAGATGAAGAACATAGAATTAAGTGTCCAGAAAAAAATCCTTACACTTACAGTCAATTACCATCAATACAGCCAATTTACAGTCAATTACAGGTACAGAAGTGCCAAGGCGAGTCCTTGAGAACAAATAATCTTATTAACAAATGGTCCTGGGGCAACTGGATATCTACATGCAAAAAGATGAACTTATGGCCTCATCTTATGTGATACAAACAGATTAAATCAAAAAAGATCATGGAGGTAAGAGATAAAAACTAATCTTTTAGAAGAAAACAAAGGAGAAAAGTCAAGATTTATGGTTTAGGAAAATGTCTCATAGATGTGATAACAAAAGCATGGTCCATGAAAGAAAAAAAATTGGGTTACATCAAACTTCAGAACATTTCTCTTCAAAAGGGACTACTAAGAAAATGAAAAGACAAATACCACTCTTTGAGTAAATATTTTCAAGACTATTATTCATTAAATAACTAATATCCAGATTTTACATAAAATTCTTATAATTAAATAAGATAGTTCAATGAAATAACAGACAATAGATATAAACAAATGTTTCAACAAAGAAAGTATTTGGCTATGGTCAGGTAACATTTCACTCTTACTAGAATGGCTGTATAGTAAATAAGACAGATTATAGCAAACATCGAGGACAATGTGGAGAAAGGGAAACCTGCATACATCTCTGGTGAGAATGTAAAATGCTGCAGCCACTTTGCAAAGAAGTTTGGCAATTTCTTTAAAAAAAAAAGAAAACGGCATATATAATATTACCCTACTTCCCAGCAACAGTATTCCTAGATATATACCCAAGAGAAATAAAGATATATCTGCACACAAAAACGTGCATGTGAATGTTCATAGCAGCATCATTCATAACAGTCAAAACCTGCAAATGGTCTAATGCCCATCAATCAGCGAATGGGTAAACAAAGTGTGGTATGTCTGTACAATAGAATATTATTCATCACTAAAAAGAAATAAACTACTAACATGCTATGCTATGACTGAACTTCGAAAACATTATTTTAAATAAAAAAAACGTCAGGCATGTATTGGATAATTCACTCATACGAAATGTTCAGAATAGGCAAATTTATAAGGCTAGAAAGTAAATCAGTAGTTGCCTGGAGCTGCGGTGGACATGCAGATTCATTAAATGGGCATATGCAGGGTTTCATGGAGGGGATAGTATGTTCAAAAGTGATTTATGATTATGATAGCAACATCTGGTATAGTTACTAAAAAACATTGATTTGTGTACTTTACATTGATGAATTTTATAATGTGTAAATACGCCTTAACACGGTTGTTAAAATAGAAACAAGGTAACAAAAGTGACTTCTACTTTTGATCAAGATGAAGAGACTGTGTTTATTTTCTTCCCTACAGTTAAAAAAAAAGGGACAAAACTTAAGAAGTGATGGTCTTTAAGACAAAAATCATTAGACAGTAAAAGACAGTCCTTTCTGAGAGATGGGAAAAGAAACCAACCAACCAACCAACCAACCAACCAACCACAACCCTGCAGTCCTCTCAAAAGCCTTGAGAAAACTTTAAGACTAAGTCACAGAGAGAAAGAGCCTAGACAAAGCCTGGTAGACATCCTGAGATGGATACAAAGCCAAGAGTTAAGGCCAAACTCGTGACTTTGCTGGTTTGAGTAGTATACAGGAGAGAGATGCCCAGAAAGAGAACACTGGAGATCTGAAGAGTGTTCCTCTTGAGTACTCTCCTGAATACTTATCTGCTCATGTCTGAGGGAATTACCCATAGCCAGAGAAAGAGCCACCAGGAAGGATCACAGACCAGTGCCTTTGTTCATACAGGGCCAAGGAGACTGCCAGTTGCCATCAACCAAATAGAAACTGTCATGAGCCCTGGGTTTTGGGCCAAGTACACAGAATGGTTGTGCCTCAGTAGACAGGAATAATTAGCTTTAGACTGAGTACTATCCCAGTTCCACCTAACAGGTCTTAAAAGCAACAGCCGAAGGATCAAACTGTTGCCAAGTAAGGCGTCTGAGAATAAATCTCAACAATATTTATAAAAATACAAAAAGTAGCCAGAATCCAACAATGCCTGGCATCCAGTCAAAGATTACCAGGCATGCAATCAAGCAGGGAAATATGAGCCATTATGAAGAGAGAAACCAATGAATTAAAATTCACATAAAACTGACACAGCACAGGATTTACAATATTCAGAAGAGGGCATTAAAGCAAACATTATAATTGCACCCATGCATTCAAAAGTTAAGTAGAGACAGGAAAGATCCAACAAAAGCCCAACTCTGATGTTTGGAGATGAAAACTAAAATGTGTGAGATAAAATACATATTATATTGGAGTAATGTCAGATTAGATATTGCAGAATAAAAGTTTAGTAGACTTGAAGACATGGCAAAAGTTATCCAAATTGAAAGGAGAAATGAAAGAATTTAAAACAAGTGGTATTAGTGGACTACGAGACTTCAAGTAGCCACTTGTATATGCGATTTGTATGAGTGAAAGAAAATTATGTGAATTAATGTGAAATAATAAGGGCTATAAGTTTTAACATCTGAGGAAAATAATAAACCCAAGGGTCTAACAGGTCAAGAAGCCCCAAGCACAGGGAAAAGGAAGAAAATTATACCCAAGGTATATCATATCCAAATTGCTCAAAACTACTGATAACAAGAAATCTTTTTTTAAAAATGATTTTATTTATTTATTTGGTCAAGAGTGAGAGTGAGTGAGACAGTGCACAAGTAGTGTAAAGGGCAGAGGAAGAAGCAGACTCCCCACTGAGCAGGGAGCCTGATGTGGGAACTGATCCTGGGACTCTGGGATCATGACCTGAGCCAAAGGCAGACACTCAACCAACTGATCCACCCAGGTGCCCCAATAACAAAAGTTCTTAAGGCCAGCAAGAGAAAAGGTAGGTTATACAGAGATAAATACAAATAAGGAGGACAATAGTTTTTTCATTAGAAACAGCACAGATGGGAAGGCAGTAGAGAAACATTTTTATATTACTGATAGAAAAATAATAAAGACAAAATGAAGTGAAAAAGATATAAATCTAGAAGTTTTTACCAGAAGAAAACAGGCCTGAAAAATGTTTTCCAATATTCAAGCCTTCACAAATTTGTCACCAACAAATCTACACTACAAATGATATAGAAAACAATGCTCTGCAGGCAAAAGAAAATGAAAATATAGGACTGTTGATGGGCATCATGGCTTTTTCCAGTTTGGAGATTGTGGCCATTGCTACTATGAACACTGGGGTAAATATGGCCCATGGAAATAGTAACTATATGTGTAAACGAAAATACTAACAATGCAAGTTGGTATCTACAGTATGTAAAGGTGAACATGTTACCAATGGCACAAAGGGCAGGGAGGTAGAAAATGAATGGTTACTAGTGTAATATTCTTATTCCCTTTGTGAAGTGCTCTAATATCATTTGATGATAAATGGTCCTCGGTTAAACAATCACTAAGATAAAAAGCAAATGAGTTATAGTCAATAAACTACTAAAGAGATAACATGAAATCATATAAAAATAAATCCAAAATAATGGCATGTCTCTCATCATGACTTTCATTCAATACTATGCTGGAGGCAGTAGCCAGTGCAATAAAACAAGAATAAAGAAATACAAACATTAAGTTTGGAATAAAGTAAAATTGTATCTGCTTATAGATAACATGCTTACATATGGAAATAATCTTATGATATTTACTGCAAAAGCTTCTAAGACTAATCAATGAGTTTGCAAGAGACACAGAATATAAGATCAATGTACAAAAATCAGCTTCATCTCAATATAAGCAATGAGAGATCACAAACTCAAATAAGCAATACCACATACAATATCAGTAATATCTATGAAATACTTACAGATATATTTGTAAGACCTATACACTAAAAATTACAGACAACAGCTGAGGGTAATTAAAGAGACTAATTAAATGGAGAGATGTAATGTAAATTTTCCCAAATCATCTTTATGTTTAATAAAATTTGAATTTTTGTAGAAATCATCAAACTGTTTCTGAAATTCACAGTGAAATGTCAAAGACTTAGTGATAGCAATAGTGAAAAAAAGAAACATTAAAGTACAGGACTACTTTCTTTCAAAATTTATTAAAAATGCATATTGATCAAAAATAAAATAAAATTTAAAATAAAAATATGTGATATTGGCTTTAAGTTGATAAAGAGATCAATGGAACATAACAAAAAAATCATAAATAGACCCAAAATAAACACAGTTAATTGATATTCAATAGAAGGGCAATAATAATTCAAGGGAGAAAGTAAAGACTTTTTATCAAATATTGGCATAGTTGGCTAGTTATGTGCATGCACACATAAAAATGTAATGCAATCCACATCATGAATCACATATAAAAAGTAACTCAAAATAGATCATAGACCTACATGCAGAATCTGAAACCCCGGAACTTTCAGAGGTAAACGCAGGACACAAACTTGTGTGACCTGGGCTTGGCAGAGATTTCCCATTTTCAACACCAAAAACATGAACCATGAAAGAACATGACAGTGAATTGGATTTCATAAAAATTAAGAATGTTGACTCCAGGAAGAATGAAAGATGCAACGGGTACTTGGAGACACTATTTGTAAATCATAAACCTGATAAGGAATTTGTATATTGATATCCGTAATCCATAAAGAGCTCTCCAATTTCAAAATTGAAAAAAAAAATAACCCAATTGAAAACGGGTAAATGATTTGGACATTTCATCAAAGAAGATATATGGAAAGTAAGTACATGAAAACATGTTCAGCTTCATTAATCGTTATCATAACACAAGTTAAAGCCACAGTGAGATAGCATTACAGACCCATTTATAAAATTAAAACCACTAAGCATATTAAGTTTTGCTGGGTATATGGAAGAACTGCAACTTACATGCATTGCTGGTAGGAATGTAAAATGTACAGTGACTTTGGAGATCAGTTTTGCACTTTGTTAAAATGTTAACCCTACAGCGAACCTAGAGACAAGTACTTCCACTCCTAGGCATTTACCAAAGACTAAAAAAAGCATACATCCACACAGTGATTACTACATGAATGTTCATAGCAGCTTTAATTTAATAATCCCAAAGTTGAAATAACTTAATGCATAACAACTGGTGAATGGATGAACTCTGGTCTACCAGTATAAAGATATATGACTAAGCACTAGCACAGTAATGCATTATGGATACCTGTTATAGCATAATGGATCTCAAAAGAGATCTTCTCTAGAAGCTAGAGAAACAAGTGTAAATACTGTATGACTGCATCTATACTAAACTCTAAAAAGCACAAACTAATCTAAAGCGACAAAATGAAAGCCCCAGTTTGCTGGGTTCAGGAGGAGGGTATGAGGCAAGGAGGAGCAGAGGGAAAGATGAGAAAAGGGCATGAGGAATTTTTTGTTGCTGATGAAAATGCTCATGTTCTTCATTGTGATGACATTTCACAGTCGCGAATGTATGTCCAAAGTCATCACGTTGCACACTGCATGTCAAGTGCACATCAATAACACCTTGTGTTTATAAAGAGAATGAACAAGTAAGAGGAAACTGCTATCATCTGAGTGTGCCCTGGTGCTCTCTGCCAGCCAAGATTATGTAACAGGCACTCCCATCCTGCTTTCCTAAGTAAGTGCGATAGACTTGGAAAGGTCAAGTATGAAAGGTTACAGGAGATTTGATAGGAGGCTGCTTTTGTACTTATAGCCCAATTATGACAAAAAAAAAATGGATCTTTAAATAATTATATCAAAACCTCTCTGGTGAAAATCTGGAGGTTTTTATGGCCCATTTTTTTAAATCTATAATTCTAAACAATTCTATTTGGGGGCTAATAAAGAAAATGATAAAGAATTGAAAATCCTCTGTTGTGTCCATCAAGAAGCACCACTGTTTGTTTATTTGTTTGTTTGGTGGGGGTTTTCGGGAGGTGGGGTGGAGTGGAGAAGAGCTCCAATAGGTGCGACGGGGGGAAAGAAAAGCAAGAGGATTGGAGCATTGGACAGTCTGTAATTCAATCCAAAGTTCTTTTCCTAGCCAAAATTCTCAAGTTAGTTTTATTTCTTTGTTTCCACACACCCAAACCTCCTTCCCAACCTGATTGTCACACCTTACAACTGTACGGTTCAAGCAGAATGTCACACTTGAAATGTGATCTTCAGTTTATGGTTGAGCCTAGATGGAGGCCTTGGTTGTTTATGGGCTTTTTCAACCATTTTCCAACTGTTTAAATGGAGAAAAGCTTGGCTTTTCCAACCCATTAAGGCCCCATATTTTTCTTACTCTACTCTTTTCTATTTATCCTTGCAAACTGATCAAGGTCACAATAGCACTTTGATTTCAAGCATTCCCCCAGAGCTGTTGACTCATTTAGCTCATGATTTGCTTCTCTGTGACATGGACCAGCATCTTTCAACCTCAGATGGGTGCTTAGTCAATGTCCAGTGCCCAATTGCTAAGCCAAAGCCATAAATTTTAGGTTCCATTAGCATTTATTTCAAGATACCAATTCAGTATTATTCAGGGTAAGTAATGCTGTTTTCTGTAACAAATCTTGCATATTACTAGCTGCCCATAAAGGACGTTATTTTTCATGTCACAGTCCATGAGAGTTGATGTGGGTGCAGATGGGAGTGGAGAATGTATTCCTTCACACTGTCTTGTCAGGTTCTGAACTGACACAGCCTACAACACTTGAGATGTGTGCCCCAATATTTTGCTAGACACCAACATTGAAAAAGCAGGCAGGAGATGAGAGGAAGAAGAAATAGTGAAGGTACTTTTTTTCTTAACCACCTTGGACCAAAATTCACATGATGCTAACACTCACACAAATGTGTGCACCAGCCATAGGCTCCCCCCCCCACACACACACAAATGCAAAGTAGCTAAGAGATGATCTGGATTTGTGTGCTCAGGAAGAGGTTTGGGGACCATCTATCCAACAATGGTAAAACTACACTGGTATATTACTATGATAGGACTCAAGTGGTTTCTCCATTTCCATCCTCTCCATTCCTCTACAATCAGTTTTCCATACAGCCAGAGGGATCTTTGCAAAAGGTAAATCATATGATTCTGCTCCCCTATGTAAACCCACGAGCTACCTACACCACTTGAAGGGAAAGCCAAGCCACTGAGGTGGCCTACAGAAGTTTTCTTGACATGACCCAACACCGTCCCACTATCCCCACTGCTTTCTGTCCCCTCTTGCTGACTCCCAATGTTTGTAGAGACAGCTGAGTTGGGCCCCATTTCTAGGTCTCTATCCTTGTTGTATCTTCTACTTGGACATCTGTTTCTTCAAGTCTAAACAAGAATCATCACTTACTCTCTTAAGTCCCAACTCAATATCATCAGAGAGGTATCCCCTGTAACTGCCCCCAAATTTGCACTTCTCTGTCTTCCTTATACCATTGTGTATTGGCCAAAGTATTTCTCACCATCTGATAGGTATGTATGTTTGGATTCGTCTTTGTGTGCTTGTTCCACGAAGACATGAGACCCTAAAAGTTGAACCAGAGTCTGTTGGGTTCATTTAACAAGAAGAGTGGCTGGCTCAGTCAATACTGTTGAAAGAATAAATGAATGATGAATAAATAAATGAATTTCAGATTAAATTTATTATGTTATTTACTCAAAGTCTAGTTGAGATTAATGTTTAGCTGAAATCAAACACTAAAATCAAAGATTCTGAGGATTAGCAAAGACTAGCCTCAAGGACCACTGTATTACTCAGGGTCCCTGCAGGAAACTGAAGGCACACTCTGAATGAGATGATTTGGGAAGACTTTAATTCAGGGTATTTATATTGGAGTGGGGAAATGTCAGGAAATCACAGAGATGACACAATGCCTAAAGCTGGCAAACAGATGGGCTTATTTCCCATCTGCAAGAACTGAAGAGCCACTGGAAGGACAGTTACCAGAAACCAGATATGGGATGGTATGTGATGGGCCAACTACCTGCACCTACAGCCTGCATTTTAGGGATTGATCTCGTCACAGAAACAACACAAGGAAGGATACTTCAACCTTACTATCTGGTGTCCCTCCAAATCTTTATTGGTTTTCCCTCCTGGCTAGACTCACAAGAAGCTACAGAGTAAGGGAGCTCCTTGAAAAAGTCCAAACTGCTCCGCATGGCACAGCCCAGAGCAAGCTAGCATGGCACAGAGAGCAAGTGGGAGCAACGGCAGGAAAATACACAGAGGTCATGTGACTATGTATTTTGCAGGGAAAGATGGATCATGTCCAGGTGGCATTGGAATGGGAGAAATATAAAAGGAAAGAAAAAAAAAAAAAGGAAATGGGAGAAGGATCTACTCGGAAGAGCAGTACTGCATATCCCACTTGCTGTATGAGCTTTGGACTTCCCAAGAGATATGGCTGTGAAATCCCAGGGGAGTGAGTGAGAGAGATTTCCAAAAGTGGAAGTAGAATATTTCTAGGACTCCTGTCCCACTCTGGATTCCCAAACTCATTTTGGGTACAGTGCATATAATGAGATTGCCACTTTATGGGAAAGTGGAAGTCTTGGGATGTCCTGCAGAGATGCCTGTAACAGCAACAATTTGTCTCATACCATGCGGAAGGAGACCTACAGGTAGAAGGAGATCCTCTGCCAATTGCAAGTCAGGCTCTCCTAAGACTTAACCACATCTCATTTAAAGGCAGTACCTGATTTTCTTTTTCTTTTTTTTTAATTTTTTAAGATTTTATTTATTTGACAGAGAGAAACACAGCCAGAGAGGGAAGACAAGCAGGGGGAGTGAGAGAGGGAGAAGCAGGCTTCCTGCCAAGCAGGGAGCCCGATGTGGGGCTCGATCCAGGATCATGACCTGAGCTGAAGGCAGAAGCTTAACCACTGAGCCACCCAGGCGCCCCAGTACCTCATTTTCTTACATTGTCCCTGCTCCCCGGAGGCAGGTGTTGTGCATGTATATAACCATAAATGACTATACCTTTAGCGTATTCTCTTATCCTTAATAAAGGTGTGATGGTTGGAGGGCAGCCTAGTCCTTTTTCCAGAACTATTCCATGAAGTTACTTATTTTTACGGGTTAAGTGATAGAATGCATCGAAAGTGTTAGCACCCAGGACCAAGCATATCTCAATATGCACAAGTTAGAACGTGACCCTCACTCCCACAGATTTCTGAACATTGCCCCAACCCTTCCAAGGCTGTGTGTTAGGAGCTGGATGCCTTAGTAAGGTTGAGAAGTACAGAAATTCCTCTCCAATCTTTAACTTGACAGCTGTGATGTCTTTGTTTCTGAAGAAGTATAAAACTTTCTAAGTATCTGATGGCCTTTGAGAGTCAAAATGAACAAGTTCAAGACTTCTTGCTCACTCTTATCCATTAATTTCCTTTCTTATATCATACAGAGGAGTCCCACTTGGATCCCAGACCCAAATTAAACATTCCTTCAGGAGTTTTCAAGAGGAGGATGGGATGAGGCCAGAGCTGACCAACGTGTTTGGTCGGCATGGCTAACGTCCAACTGGCAGAAGCAAGGGACAGCAGGACCATGTCAGAATGATGCTCATAGAAAGAGAGAGGCCGGGCTTCCAAGGCTGCACTGTCTCAGACTGGCTGATTATTATAGTTACATATTTAAATAGCATCATGCAAGAACTCACGAGTGTATGCATACACACTAACGGGTGCCTGAAGGAACAGAGCTATGCAATGGCAACACAGATGCATGTGAAGAAACATTTGGGAGGGAGGCTTGCCTAATATTTACACATGCCAAGAATACAGGTTCCCACACCCCCCAAAAAAAGCCTGACATTTGCAAATTGCAAAAACTTTAAAACACAGAGAGATTGTGGCTGGTAATGATACTTTTCTCAAAATGTGCATGACTTGAAAAAAGACAACATTTCCTAGGAGACGATTAGAAAGAAATGACATGTTTCATAGAAACTATGGAAATACAACTCCATATTCAATACAACCCCTTTCAAGTGTCTCTACCTTTGATGTCAGTAGTAGTGCCAAGGTCTAAGGCTAAGAAACTAGGAAACATTAAAATACTGCACGTATTTAATTTCCCATGACATGGACCCTTCTTTCTGTCTACTGGGGCTTTCAGCAGCTGCAACACGCCAGCCCATGACCAGCTTTGGAGAAAGATGCCTTTTACACTTTCCCGTGCCGCTTGCACTATTACTTGAAAAATAAACACGAGGGCAAGGACTAAACCCTGTCCTTGTTTCTTCTCTTGCCTTCTTCACATTGATGTGTTGATTTTGTCCGTTTCTTATTCACTATGTTCATCACAGTCCTTACATTCATTATCTTCTTTACCTGGAGATTGATTAACCAGAATAATAGAGGTCTGTTGCTGAAGAGTCTTCCAAGGTTTTCCAAGCACTTGATACAGGCTATGATTTTCTCCGTTTTTAAGGATGATGAATCTTCAGCTACGAAGCATTGATTGTCTTGTCCAGGGTGGCATAGCTAAGAGCAAAATATCCAACGATTCAGATTTTGAGTTCCTGAAAGACCTTGTAATTACTCATAGATTTTGCTAGTTTTTTTTTTTCCTTCCTCCAACCCCTGTTGCTTCTCCTTACTAGTTTTTTGTATAAACATTAGAACTGCCAAAGAGATCACTATCTAGAGTTTAAAGATCTGATTAAAATCCTAATTAAAATCCATGTAAATGATCCTCATTTTAAGTTCGTCAAACTTTAATAATAAATAATATTTTGATGAGTTTGTAATAATGTCCCAACACATGTCAAAAGTGATATCAAACAATATAAGTAAATCCTAAACATGCCCTCAATTAGAATTTTGACCAGATTTCATGTTCCTAATAGCTTTAGGTTCAGCTCGTTTGAGCAAGCCCAGATGAAAAGTTTGACTTGCCTTGCCACCATGTGAAAGGAAGTCGAACACTTAGGGCTAAAAATGAGTAGAGCAGTGTTTAGACAGAATCAATGTTAGTAGTACTTCAGTAACTACTAACCCACTACCTCAGGCCCTGTTCCCAGGGACCTTGAATTACATGGACCAAGATCAGACCCCTGAATTAAGCAATTTCCTTCACTTACAAAATTAATGCTCTTTTGTTTTGGACGATATTTTCTCTACTTTCAAGAAAACAGGCATTGAAATATCCATTGTATATAAATGCAATGCTCAGTATGGATTCAACCTTTCACAGCGAGTCTGGGTTTTAGTTATAGAAAATGAAACAAAGAAAGACCTTAGCCTTCCACATGCACTGTTACAACGAAGTCGTATCAGCAAATTTGTGGCAGTGCTTAGTGGTTTCCTTCTGCACTCTAAGAATCTGGATGTTGTCCAGATCAGTTTCCCCATTTTTACCAGTCCTAAAAGGTCAGATCAAGCATCTAGTACTTCTCACCCTCTGATTAAAGACCCGCCACCTCGCCAGCTCTTGCAGAAAGAAATGCAAACATGGTCTTACTGCTTTCTTCTCTCTACCTCATGCTTAATCCTGATGTGCATGGCGGGTACTTGAGGCGACTTAACCTCAGGCTATGACTGGGGGAGAACATTATTTGACACATGATGATTTATATGAAAGAATAGATTAGCATGGGAAGACTTCAACAGGGAAAGAAGTATCAGGGAGGGACTTTACCAAGATGAGATCATTTGAGTCCAGTGGACACAATTCAGTTTCTCTCTCTCTCTCTCATACTCATAAACTATGCGTACATGATAGCTCAGTTTCCTGAGCTGTAATCACACCTTTCATTATGTATTGATATGTACATTTTTAGACGATTCCCAACCAATGTCATGAGTGTCAAAACTTTGATTGATTAGTCCGAACAGGCATTTAGTCTAATGGAAAGTGATCACTTTATCATATTAACTCCATGTCCATGAGATCAATTGGCTAAATATAGTGCAAATGGAAATTTCAGTTTATTGAAGGTAAATAAACAAGTCTTCAGGTGAATCTAAAATTCTTTCAGGAAACTTAACAAAAAAATTTATTTAAGAGCATATACCAGGGTATTCTAGAATTTTCCTACTATTATGAAATGCTTTCCTAAAGGTAAGCAATATTTCATATTTAAAAAAAATGTCCTACAGTTATCTTCTAGAAATAATATTAATAATTTTACTAATAAGTTGTATTTGAGGGCCTATGCTTTGGATGTTGCTGTTTCAGTATTTGAACTAACTACATAGGACAGTTAAGCCAAGTCTTATCTCTGGGCATTGCAACCCATGGAGAGGAAATCAATTAAGAAAATCCCCTCCTTCGGGGCACCTGGGTGGCTCAGTTGGTTAAGTGACTGCCTTCGGCTCAGATCATGATCCTGGAGACCCGGGATCGAGTCCCACATCGGGCTCCCTCCTCGGCGGGAAGCCTGCTTCTCCCTCTCTCACTCCCCCTGCTGTGTTCTCTCTCTGGCTGTGTTTCTCTCTGTCAAATAAATAAAATCTTTAAAAAAAAAAAAAGAAAAAGAAAATCCCCTCCTTCTCACAATACAGTCACAAGTCTCAAGAGGTTCAGTTCAGCTGCAGGAGAAGACTCCTGTTGATACACACATGCCTCCATAACCAATCCACTTTACTTTAGTATATATACTATGGGCAGTTCAGTTCTACTTCTTGTTTATAATTGGGGAACACATATTCCTTCTGATTTGATAAGGAATTATTTATTTTGAATATTGTATTTTAATGATTGCTGCACACAAATTGGCATTTATTCAACACAAAAGGAATATCCCCCATGCCGTCTGCAGGCCCCCTACCCTTTTCTTAATAAGGTCAGCTAAAATTGCCTGGTATTACCAAGTTCCGGGAACAGATTATATTAATGTGCTTTAATATTTGGCCAGGAGTTCTCTACTCATCATTCATTAAAATTAGAAGCATATTTTTCTGGAGCACCTGGGCGGTGTCCAACTCTTGATTTCAACTCAGATCTGATCTCAAGGTTGTGAGATTGAACCCCAAGTCAGACTCCGCACTGGGCATGGAGCCTGCTTGAGATTCTCCCTCTCCCTCTGCCCATCCCCACTCTCTCTCTCTCTCTCTCTCTCTAAATAAATAAATAAATAAATAAATACATACATACATAAGTAAACAAACAAACAAATACAAAGAGAAAAAGATTCTCCTTTAAATGGCAAGAATTTGTATGGAACCAAACTGTTAAAAAATTATATAATTAAAGGAAAGAAAAGAAAACCAACGGTGCCGTTCTTCAGCTATTCTGTGATAGAAAGGCATAGAACAATATTAAACATTAATGCAAAGCTTTACATTTGGATGGTATAGAAATTTAAAATATAGAACTTTTTGTACTGCATTGGAATAGTGGAAAATATCAGGTGTGCCTATCAATAAAATCATTGTAAGTATGATCACAGATCAAGAACCTGAGTTATCATGTGTGCATATGTGTACAAGCACGTAAGTGTTTGTGAGAGAGAAGGAGGCTTGAAAAAACCCTGGATATTTGTTTCCTTGCCCTGTATTTACAGATAAAGGCATGAGTCCCAAGGACACCTCTTCTCCCCATCATGACCTCATCCATCAAATCCTGGGCAACTCTTATCCAAGACTGCCCCGTCCTGGTCAAGGCTCACTTTGACCTCCCCTTGAGGTGGGTCCCTGGGTTTCACTTTTAATGCATTACTGTTTGGGGGGCTTTGCTTGTTTGCTGTTTTTCCCCACCTGCTTTCTAGTTGCAGAGCATGAAGACTACACGTTTCTCCTGTTTCTCTCCCCAGTACAGAGCCTGGATTGGCGGGGTCACTCAGTGAATAATAGTTCTTTCTGTGAATCACCAGTTCTCTAAAAATTTTAGTGTTGGAAGAATATTAATAATGCTAGCACCATTTGAAAAACACAAATTCCACTTAAGGCCCAGGTGTATGAGGATCAATACCCTTTTCTTTTCTTTTCTTTTCTTTTCTTTTCTTTTCTTTTCTTTTCTTTTCTTTTTTTGTTCCTTTAAGTAATAAAAGGTGGTCATATTTTAGATTACCTTCTTGGTTTGTTAATGCCAGGTTACTTTTTATCCTTTGAACATTGAGTATGTTTCTAAGCTTTGCAAGTCATGCCACTCATCAGAAGAGAAAAGGAACAAACTTACAGTTATATTTCCACTATTCAAAATCAACCTAAGGGTGTGGTATGGTAGCTTCTTGTACTTTAAATACACACACACACACACACACACACACACACAGATACACATGATCTGTGACAGTTAATATTCACATATTTCACCAATTCGGGTGATGGGTTTTGTTATATGCTATACTGCAACACATTTTTTTCTGGTATCAGCAAAGATATTTGACATTATTCATAATTATTCAAATTGTATAGTTCAGAAATGTTAACCATAGCTAATGTGAGCCACTTAGACTTTAACAAGCATTTCCAACTTTTTTTATCTTTGACATTTTCTGTATTGACATGTATTTGCATATCCTTCAAGTCAAACAAGAAGAAACAAAGGACTTTCCTCCTGCTCATCCCAGAAACCCTGTCCTTTCTTAGTCTCCCTGCAGGAGGGAGATTTGCATATACACACATCACCCACCTGCATTGCATCAGATCTGGAGAGTCCTGAAAGCTTCTGCAAGGACTGTGCTGACCAGATTACCTGGAACTAAAATTGCTTAAGAGATGTGATTGCAGGCAAGCACGGAGTTACCTATGTTTCCTTCCAAGAAATATTTCTGTTGTTTTTCTTCACAGCAAAAGGGCTCAAGCCACATCTGCAGGCCTGTTTTTCTGAATAAGGTGTGTGCTTGTTCTACCAAGGATATACTGATAATTCAAGGTAATCAACAGAGTACATTACAGGGGAAAATCTGAACCAACAAGCTGTACAAACAGAATAGCGATCAGAAGATTTAATGCATTTCTGATGTACGTTGAAGGCACTGACACTGGGCCACAGATGTACACGTGTTGTGTTTTATATTGCTGAGATATGGCCGGTGAGAACCTATTATAGCATATCATCACCCACACTGGAGGGGCTGCGGAAGGAAAAATTCCATCACACATTACTCCTGCGGATGTATTAGAGAAACAAATTGTAGTCGGAATTGAAAAGTCACAGGCTTATTCTGTCTTAATAAATTCCTGCCAAAAGGCTAAGTGTAAGACTAGAAATGCTCCCCAAATGGGGTTACTGTATTATCATCTTTGACATCTCAAGGGCTGTTCCAAGAATCATCAGATATCAGCTCAGGGTTCCTACAATGAATTCCTTCCTCTCTTTTCTCTTTTCTATTTTCAAACAGTTCTTGATTTCATGTAGCCATTTTGAGTTGTCTGTACCTGAGGTATAAACCTCCCTTTGGCTAAAAGAAAGGATTCGTTGCAAGATGTTTGTCACTGTTGCCATTGGTCAATCTAGAGAGTTTCATAATTTAAGGTGCTAATCCTACCCTTAAATTTCGCATCAGACTTACCAAAGATTTTTCTGTTCTGTCGGAACAACTTAAAAAATGGAAAAGTAGAAGAATGAACTGTGACCTCTTTGAGAGTAGATTCTGGGTCCTAATTCTGAGTAGCATGCCGAAGTGCCTAACATTCAGTGGACATTTTGCAAATATCTATCAAATCAATGAAAGAATGGCTGTATGATTAGCCACAATCGTGATACTTAAGAAAATCCTAATGATATTAATGTAGTAATATTTTATGAACCACAATAAGCTAAGCTAAGATGATAACTTAAACTGTTTATATCAGTCTTCTAAGACTTCATTTCTTGAGAGTGGACATTTTTAATCTTGTCATTCAGTACCATAGGTATTGAAATCTAGCCTTAATTCTAAAATGAAAAAAATAATTGAGAACAGCCTATGGAGAGAAATGGTCATCCAATCCACAGGTCTGCAATTTTGTGTAGACATGTTTGTTTGTTAGTTAATTAGTGCTGTGTAACCAATGGCCCCCAGAC
This sequence comes from Spilogale gracilis, assembly GCA_004023965.1. Lineage (NCBI taxonomy): Eukaryota > Metazoa > Chordata > Mammalia > Carnivora > Mephitidae > Spilogale > Spilogale gracilis. Next base: position 37,977 of record PITA01007461.1, on the reverse strand, counting down.
ACCACATGTGCTGTCTCCCAAACACCAAAGATGTATTATCTGACAGTTTCTGTGTGTCTGGACACTGGGTATAACTTATTGGGGTCCTTTGTTTGGGGCTCCACATGAGGCCATAATCGAGCTGCTATTCGGGTTGCAGCCAGGGTTCTCTTGGGACTGGATAATCTACTTCCCAGCCCCTCCAAAACAGCCCTGAGTCCTCGGGGCACAGAGGCAGGTGGTACAAATCAGAGTTCCAAAGAGGACCCAAGATAGAAGCCATAGCCTTTTTGTGTCTGATCTCAGAAGTGACATCCATCGATTCTGTTATATATATTCATAAGAAGTGAATCATTAAGATCTTCATAATTTAGGGGGGCGGATTTCACAAAAGCATGAATACAATAAGCAGGAGATGTATACCACAAAGAAGGTCAATAAGCAATTTTACTTTCAAGAAACAAATTGCATTATAAAATGATTTGTAGTAGTTCATGTCAAATTCTAGAGTAAAATCAGGAAGATTCTCCAAACAAGAGCACCCTCCTTCACTGCCCCCACTGCCGCCACTGATTATCGTCTGCGATGAGCAGATAGGTCAATTAGATTGGTGCATTTTAGAGAGAAGGAAGGGGTGAAAGGCAGCATTTACACACCTCAAGTGCTGTCTGGATGCGTGGTAGACCCCATCTTACTTAATCCTCATGGCAATCTTGCAAGCTAATATTGTCACCAGACAAGCCATTGGGACTTAGAGAGGCAACATGCCTGTTGCTCTGGACCTGGGAGCCCCAGGGGAGCTTGCTAGACCTACCACTGCTAGCTGATGCCCTGCAACCTTGGCCAAGACAGAAGGTCCTTCTAAGCCTCAGGGTCCTGAACTGAAAAGCACTGGACCTCTAGGCCAGACCATCTTTGTTTTAGGATCTCTACACCTCTGAAAAAGGTCAAGGGGTGTGGACCTATTCGTCTCCCAGCTGCTGGGTGGTCCAAATGGCCCTGAGAAGGTAGTTTGTTAACTCTTAAGGAGCATTTTCTAGTTCCCACTGCATTGGTACAAACTCATTCGTTTGTTCATGAGTCCTCACACCAAGTAGACTCTCGGCCTACACACTGGGATCACTCTACTTGGCACTAAGGACAACGGTGGTGTGAAGGTGAATGTGAGTCCTGCTCTAACAGATTCCAGTGAGAAGATCATCAACACCAGGGCCTGAAGGGGGATTTGGGCTTAGCGACAAAGGCTTCAGTAGAATTGACTGTATGGCAATCCTGCTCTGAGAAAAGGGCTTTGCTGTAATGAAACATACTTTACTAGAAAAAGGTCTTATTCGATATTAATCAAGCTTTATCTTTGCCTATAACATTTTAAGGAAAATGATCATTCAAGGATATCAATTCTATAAATGACTGACAAAGAAAAAATAAACAGTTTTGATTTAAAAAATAAAGCTGTTTATCATTATGAATATAACAAAATCCCTTAAAACTAGCAATGAAGAACTCTCAAGATAGGGTAAAATGATATAATAGGCATTTTTAGAGACAGCACAGACCCAAAATTTGTGAATGTTTGTTAATGACAAAAACATCCCATAGGAAGAAGGCACATGCAGTAAGGTCTCATTGTGACATAGGTTTTCAGCTAGCAGAAGGGCAGGGAAATAGATCACCTTAGAGCAAAGGCAGCCATGATATTCTCTGATGGGCAAGAAGACTGTTGCTACTGTTAGAGGACCCAAGCCCACACCTGCAGAACAAACCAGGGCACCTTATGGTGAAAGCATCCACAAGGCCCCTGCCCACATGCTCATGCTGGCCTTCAGTAGCCCATCTTGTGAGCCCAAGGTCCCACCAGAAGCCAGCCCATGTGAGTGGCTTCTAATAGGAGCTCCAAGAATTACTTCTTTCTTCCCACCTTAATGCGAAAATAGCATTTGATTTGAGCTTTCCCTACCAAAAGTCTTGAAGAGGACTCAGAAAGGAAGAGTTAGTTCCTACCCCCTCTACCACTTTAAGGACTTGTTCTAAGGAGCGATTTTAGGGAAGCCTATTATTGGCTGTGGAAAAGCCCTTTATTTCTTTATTTTTTTCAGCTTTATTTACATATAATTAACAAGTAAAATTATAAGATATTAAAATGTACAACGTGATGATTTGTTATCAAATATACATTGTGAAAGTGTGTCCCCCTTGAGTTAATTTACCCATCCATTCTTATACATAGTTTCCCTTTGTGTGTGTGTGAGAACACTTAAGTTCTACTCTCCTAGAAAATTTTATTATATAAAAATATTTAAAAATTAAAAAAATATATAATTATACAATGGTGTCAACTATAGTCAACACATAATTTTGTTTTATTATTTTTTAAGAGTATGAACAAGTAGCTCATTCTTTTTTTTTTTAAGATTTTGTATTTATTTGACAGAGAGAAACACAGCGAGAGAGGCAACACAAGCAGGGTAAGTGAGAGAGGGAGAAGCAGGCTTCCCGCCGAGCAGGGAGCCCGATGTGGGACTCGATCCCGGGTCTCTGGGATCATGACCTGAGGCGAAGGCAGTCGCTTAACCAACTGAGCCAACCAGGCGCCCCTCATTCTTTTTTAAAAAATTAATTAATTAGGGCACCTGGGTGGCTCAGTGGGTTAAAGCCTCTGCCTTCCGCTCAGGTCATGATCTCAGGGTCCTGGGATCGAGGCCCACATCGGGCTCTCTGCTCAGCAGGGAGCCTGCTTCCTGCTCTCTCTCTGCCTGCCTCTCTGCCTACCTGTGATCTCTCTGTCAAATAATAAATCAATAATCTTAAAAAAATAATTAATTAATTGATTTGAGAGTAAGAGAGAACATAAGAGAAGTGGGCAGGGGCAGAGTGAGAGGGAGAAGCAGGTTCCCCACTGAGGAGTGAGCCTGATGTGGAACTCGAACCCAGGACCTGATCATGACCTGGACCCAAGTCAGATGCTCAACCAAAGGAGTGACGTAAATACCTCTCCACCACATAAGTTCAACATGAGCTCCTCAGACCTTCTTCATCTTGTCATCGCAGGCTTGGGGGTGCCTAGCTGGGCCCAGAAAAAGGGCATTCAAGTCTTCATCTCAGGGTTGTAATTTCAGACCCCATGTTGGATGTAGAGATGACTTAAAAATAAAGCCTGAAGAAAAAGAGAGTTTGAAGACCTTTTCTTTCTTTGGAGCTGGTGGCTGCCTCATCTGAAAATATTGCCAATTCTTTGTGATCATACTAATATGACGGTCTGTCCTATAGACCACTTGCAAAGTCAGAAAGTGGTAAGTCCTTACCATGAGGATTATTCTCAACCATGCACTGTCATAACACTTTGCCAAATACATTCAATATGTAAAGTTCATGGAAAAAAATGAGATCTCCTTGATTTTCCTGTTATTTATATATATGTAGAATTCATTAGCTCAAAGCTCCTCAAAGGTAGACACAGATGTAAAGAGTTACTAATGATCGGGGCACCTGGGTGGCTCAGTTGGTTGGGCGACTCCCTTCGGCTCAGGTCATGATCCTGGAGACCCAGGTACGAGCCCCACATCAGGCTCCCTGCTCGGCGGGAAGCCTGCTTCTCCCTCTCTCACTCCCCTTGCTTGTGTTCCCTCTCTGGATGTGTTTCTCTCTGTCAAATAAATAAAATCTTTAAAAAAAAAAAAGAATTACTAATGGTCATGCTCATTACCTAGTGTTCATAATAAACAGGGCCTTCTTTCAACTCAATGAAAGAAACAGTACTACAAACTACTATTCTCCACTTCGAATATGTCTCCCTGAATATAAAGATGACACAAAAGCAATTAGGAATTAATTGAAACTATTGTAAGCTAATGTTGACTTCCCAGGAAACATGGAGTTGACAACAGACCTGAGGCTTTCTGTTTCCTCTCTCTCAAATAAATTTCCGACTTACTATTCCTGGTAGAGTGGATTTTTTTAATGGCTTTGAGGGGAAAAGGCTGTTTCCACAAATCAGAGGATATGAAACACTGCACAACCAAAGTGGGTTTATGTTAGTTGATCATAAGAGAATAATAGTCATGAGGAGAGAACAGAAAGATAAAAAGGGAGTCATCTTGATATCTTCCACTTTAAAAAGTGATGTTCAAAATTTATGTTAGGAAGAATACTTATTTTGTTCACTAGAGAAACGAAGAATGCTTTCTTATCCACTGTCATTCACTTAATGCAGTGGCATTATTCGATACATTTTTCAGATGGAGAGGGTTAGTGTGACATAGTTGGAAAGTTGTTACATCAGTAAGGATAGGTTAGGCTGAACTTCCAGACCAAAAAACATAGTGCTAACTGAAATGCTGGCTCAGTGTGCACCTGCTAGTCTACATCAGAATTCACTTCTTAGTGGGGACTCATGGGCTCAGACTATCACAAATAGAAATATCATGTTTGGGGTTGTTTGTTTCCAGTCTGGAGGATTGGGGTGGGGGACACAGGGTTGAAGTATTAGTAACCCAAACATACCTTCAATTGCACTGATCTGGAAGTGACCCATCATTTCCATGCAAGACCATAGGCAAGAATTATTGGTATGTCCCTTCCAATGCTTAGGGACATGAAGATAGAAACAACCCCGTGGCTATTGGATGGGACTATTGGTTCTGCCATAGTAACGGAAGCTAGAAAATTATGTTATTTGTGGGGGATGCCAGTGATAAGTTCAGGGAGATGAACATTAGCCCATTGCTCCTCTTCTTACCTCTGTCATGGAGCTCTGGTATCTGCAGCCCTCAGCTGAGGGGAATGCGTGTGGCACTGTGATAAGGTGAAGGACTGGGCCCTTCAGAGTTCTCTGCCCATTGGAGTGACAGCACCTCTTGGGCAAGGATGGGGACAGGGAGAGTATGCCTGTCCCTGTTTCCTCCAAGAAAAATATGACAGAAAGCCAGTGGTGCCAAGCCCACGGCCTTTGCACATTGCTAATACCATGGAAACATCCTGTGTGGGGGGCTTAGGCTGCCAACGGCTATGTCCCTCCACACGTGAGTGAATGGAATCATGCCCAACAGGAAACAAAACCCTGGGAAAGCTTTTAGCACTTTCCATTTGCAATTCATGTGACACTGTGGTTGCCTTGAGGAATAGTGTCTTCAGAGTCCTATTTGGTTTAAAGTGTAACTCTCAGGGCCTGTGAGGTGGAGAAGTCAGTTCTCAGCTGGGTTTCTCTTGAATTCATTAACTTTCAAATGGAAACACACTTAAAATAGTTTACTATCTCAGTCACCTCTTCATAGTGTCTCTTCTAGAAGGGGCACCACTCTTTGGGCTTGAAATCCTGTAGGACCCCTGCCTTCTCTTTCCTTGGGCTCTCAGGGTACCCCCTGCCTGCCCTTTCTGCCAACGACTCCATTCTTTAACAACAGTGCTCTGAGTCCTTACTGTCTCTCTGTCCACTCCTAAGCACTCTGTAACTACGCATTACTCTTCTCACTGCTAACTAAGAGATAATACAGGTAGCTTGGTGATGCTGTTATTTTTTCCTTCCTGACTTTAGGATGGCCTGAGATCAGCCAGGGGAAGACCCTGGAACAAATCCTCCTGCGGATGCTCCCAGCATAACTGGAGTTTGACATGGGCTGGCTGAATTTCAGGAGCATAAGACCTGCACAAAGTAGAGTAGATTCAGAAAAGAACTTGTAAACAAGAGGTTGAATGTGCGCTCTCCTGATGAATCGCGGGCTGCTTCACAGTGCCCGTACTCACCTGGGGAGCTGCACATACCTCAGTCATCGAGATCCATTATCTTGTCCTCACAATCGACTTCAACCCCTGCACTCAAGGGCAGGGACTATTTGCTCCAGGGTCCTGACTGTTTGGTTTTTATTAATCCTCTTGTCTCTTTTCAAAGATCAAAGAGGCAATACCTCGTCAATAATGTATAACATGATTCTAACAGACTGGCTGCAGTCAGTTTCTCCTAGTTCCACTGCTATTGGCTTGTGTTGCCTTTCATTTCAAACATACAACAGTCCAGCCTAATCACTACGAATAAAAAATGATTTCAGGGACCTCTCCAATTATAACCAACACACACCAGCTATTCATAGAGGCCCCCTATGGAAAAAACAAAAACAAAAACAAAAACAAAAAACAAAACAAAACAAAAACAACAACAACAAGAAGAACACAAAAAAATATAATACAGAGGTCATAACAACACATATGCGTCTCCGCAAGGCTCCGCAATAGGCGGTAGGGGAGAAAATATTTTATGGCCAGTGACTGGTCACAGGGCAGTTGAGTCTACAAGTTGTCAACATCATAGCAGGAGTAAGGGAATGAAAAGTAAATTGATTGTTAAGTACTCTGATAAGCCTTCTTAGAACTCGTAGACCCTCTGCCCACAAAGGTACAAGTCTAGAGTCATATGATTACAGCATACACCTGCAAACCCCGTGTGCTGCTCAATCTGTGTATTTTACTGTAGGTCAAGGCAGTTAATCACCAGAAGGCCTCGGGGCAGCCACGTAGAAGCTTATTTATGGGCAAATCAAGAAACCGAAATACTGAACCGTGCCTGATTAGCTGCGCTAATATGCTACTTGTGGCTAATTTCTGAGCTGGTTAACCCACAGGTGTTTGCCCTCACCCATAAATCATGTCTCCGCCTCCTCTGTGCGCTCCTGGTCCTGCCATGCATATAGATAGCCTGTTTAAATGACAGGTGGGGAATAATGGATGACGTACTAAATCACTCAGTGCTTAGTCAACTGTCTCTCCTCCGAAACAGGTCCCACCACGTTCCCACTGCCCAGCTCATTTCAGATGTTTTTGTAACCCAAGTCCCAGGGGCTGCTGCATGCAACCTTTCAAAGGTACAAAGTGTACATTTCCCCATTTTTATTTGTTTTACTTGTAGAGCACACCCTTTGCATAAGACAGCGCCATTAAAATTTCCACAACAGCCGCCAGTGCAATGAAGCAGAACAGAATTCCAATGACTTAGGTGCTGAAAGAAAATCCTCGCTGGGAATTTAGCAACTATGGCTCTCCATTTACCTTTAATTTATTTTTTTTAATTAAAGATGTTAATTAAATGGATCACAAACCAAACGACCTAAACACTAAATATTATGGGCAGGAAGTGCTTGGTTTGCATATAATTTGATTCTCTAGAGTAATTCCTTACTTTAAATCAACTTATCAGTCAATGAAAAACCAGTAGCTAGGAAAATACGTATTTCACATATATTTACAACATATATCTGGAAGAAAGGAAAATGGAGGACTTGGCAGAAGATTTTTTTTTCAAGCTCTGGCTAGAAGAACTGTTAGGAGAAAAAAGAAAGAAGAAGGAAACTATAAGGAGGAAACATCAGAGTGTTATGCTACCCATATAGAAATAGTTTTGGTGTAATAGATATACAAGATCTCTTCAATTCTATTGGTCACTGAAGGATGAATTTTGAAATTTTCAGTTACTGTTAGGAATTTTGCCTTCCCCATATTTAGAATAGATTACATTATAGGAAACAAAATAAATTATTTGTTTTTTTTAACACTTTCTAAATGGGGTCAAAGAGTCAAATCAAATGTCAGGATTCTGATCATTAAAATGTATGTGTTGTAGGACATTTCACCTCAAACCAAGCCAGAGTAACAGGAACCAGATTAACCTGTCTGATGAGACAGCTTAAACCAGACAAATGGTATGATGTACAGCTTTCAAGACACCGGACACCAGGTAGCGAAGGCACTTAAGATACAGGAAATAAACCTAGCCAGTCCTGCGATGGCTTGCGTCATCTTAAAGCTTATAGCCTTGAGAGAGGGTCAACACCAAAATGCAGGAAGGCAAACCCTGATGGGTCCTGGTGGACTCCTCTGGAGAATTTCTAAAGATTCTTCAGAGAATTTAGCTCAACTTAAACAAAATACACAAGTGAAGAATCTTCCAAGGCTGAGAAAGAACCACCAGAAGGGATGAAAGGCCACAGTGCTGGGCACTCATCCAAGTCATGGAAGGGTGCTTATTTTAACTAAACAGACCAGAAGAACTCGTGATCCATGAACATTGGATTGTATGCTCAGGAGGGTCTCATGTGAGCAGGGGGGAATAACTAGCCACAGACTGAACATTGTTCCCATCACACCTAACAAACTCTAAAAGCAGGACCTGAGAGTTTCAAACTGCCTTCAAGTAACATAACTCTGCCCAAGAACAAAAAGGTCACTGTATTTATATAAATACAAAAATATCCAACAGCCAAAAATTAAAACTCACAATGTCCATGACCCAATTAAACATAAGTAGATATACAATGCATCAGAAAAGCATGACCTAGGACGAAGAGGAAAGCTATTCAACCAAAAATTACAGATGTCAGAATTAGCAGGCAAGGATATTTAAAAACGTCTTAAGTTGTGCTCTGTATGTTCAAAAGGTACGTAGAAACATAAAAAAAAAAAACCATGAAAAAGTAGAAAGTAAAGTTTGAGAGCAGAAAATTCTACTGATGAAGTGAAAATAAAATTGAACTGGATTAATTTTGATTTAGACATTGCAGAAGAAAACATTTGCAATCTTGAAGACATAGCAAAAGACATGATACAACATGAAAGATGGATAGAAAAGAGAACTCAATTAAAATGAATAGAGCATCAGTCGTCTGTGGGGAACCTGAAAATGGATCAGTATATATCAATATATATGCACTTAGATGTTCTGAGACTGGGGGAGGAAAAACAAAAATCATTGAAGAAATGATGGCAGAATGTTTTCAAGTTTCATTAATATCACCAAGTAGCAGATTAGAAACTAAACAAATTCCAAGAATAAGAAACATGAAAAAGAGAACCCATATCATGTCACATCATAATCACATTAATCAAAAAAAATAATCTTATGAGCAAAGAAGAAAGACACATTATGTACAGAGGAACAAAGACAAGAATGATTGCATGTTTCTTATTGAAAACAATTCAAAAACACAAAAAAGAATAAATAATCACAAATCTTTAAATTATTGAGAGAAAAACTTAACTGTCCACATAGAATATCCAAAGAAAATTTCTTTCAAAATCAGAGGTAAAATAGACTTTTGATTCACTCAAAAATTGAAATAATCTATCATGAGCAGATCTAAAATGATGTTAACAAAAGTCCTTGGGACAGAAGGAAAATGATAACCCCCAAAATGGGATTATACACACCAGAACCAGAAGCATTAGAGGTAGAAAGTGCATGGGTAGGTTTTCTTTCTTTATAGCTCTCTCTCTTTTTTTTTCTTTTGTATTGTAATTTAACTTCTTTCAAAAGAAATCAGTTATTTGTATAATGATAACAATACTGCATCACAGTGTTTCTAAGTAAATCTCAGATGTATGGCAATAATAGAACAACATTTGAGAGATGATAAAAAGTGAAAGTTTATGATTATGAGATTCTAATTCTGTAATGAAGTAGTACAATGTCACTTAAAGTGGGACTGTGATAAGTCCCAAAAAGATGCTGCTGTATGGCACTATACTTGAATTTAAAAATGACATAAGTAAATTTAAAAACGTGCGCTATCAATCCTCATACAACCCCTAACTTAACGAAACAAAGACAAATAAGCCAAAAATGATAAAATGAAATCACAAGAAATAATTGAGTATGTGAGCTGGGGTAAATCAGAGAGGGAGATGAAGCATGAGAGACTGTGGACTCTGAGAAACAAACTGAGGGTCTTGAAGGGGCGGGGGTGGGGGATGGGCGAGCCTGGTGGCCGGTACTGAGGGCACCTATTGCATGGAGCACTGGGTGTGGGGCATAAGCGATGAATCTTGGAACACTGAAAAAATAAAATGAAATAAATTATTTTAAAAAAGAAATATTTCTTTTTTAAAATAATTTATTTCATTTTATTTTTGAAGTCAGAAAAAGATGAAGTCAGAAAAAGATGATAAAAGGAACAAAGAACAGAAGGGACAGTTAGAAAACAACTGGCAAGATGCTAAACTTAAGTCTGACAATATCAAAAATTACTTTAAGTATAAGTGATTCAAACACCCAAATTAAGGGGCAGAGATGATCCGATTTAAAAACATTGAGGGAGAAATACCAAGCTATCCTCTGTCTGTAATAAACACACTTAAATATCAAGGCAGAAATTGGTTAGAAAAAAAAGATGGAAAATGTATGTCATGCTGACAGTTTCAAAGAAAACAAAGTATCTATCAGAGAAAATCATATTACTATGTATAAAGAAAGTCGTTCCACAACCACAAAGGAGTCTGTGTATTCAGAAGAATCAATAATCTTTAAGTTTTATCAACCTAATAACGAAGCTTCAAAATATATGAAGCAAAGAAATGATAGACCTATAAGAAGAAATAGGAAAATCAATAATTATATTTAAAGATTTTAATACCCTTCTCTTAATAATTGATAAACCAAGAAGAGAGAAAATCAATATGGACACAGAATATTTAAACAATACCATCACCTAATTTTACCTGAGTGACATTTCTAGAACACCCTATCCAGCAAGCAGATAATACAATTGTTTTTCCAATGCACAGAAAATATTTAACAAAACAGAACATATTTTGGGTCATAAACCATGTCTCAATAAATATAAAATAATTTGATTCATACACAATGGATTCAATTAGAAATCAATAATAAAAAGACATCTCAAAAATCTCAAATATTGGGGATTTGAGATAACTTGCTTCTAAAAACCCCACATATCAAAGAATATATCACAAATTAAAACATTGGAAAGAATTTGAAATAAAGAAAGAAATAGAATAAATAAAGAAGTACGAGAAAAGACAATGAAATATATCCTACTTTGTGGGAGGTAGCTTACATGATACATGGTAGAAAACAGACTAAAATTCAGAGCAATAAATTCCCATACCAGAAAAGAAGAAAAATCTCATTATCAATAGCTTCAGCTTTCCCACTAACAAAGCAGGAATAGAAGAGGGGAAAAAAATCATGTAACAGGAAAGTCAATGATAGAGCACAGCAGATAAAAATGGAATGAAAACCAGATAAATAAAGGAGAAAATCATTGAAATCAAATGCTGGTCTTGAGAAGATTTGTATAAATTATATAGACAAAATGAATAAATATCATGCATGAGAGAAGTGACATTAGTATAGATTCAACTAGAATAATTCTCTTGCCTCAAAAAACACCTCCAAACAATTTTAAGATAGGATAAACTTGAAAGATTAATATTACCTGCTATTAATATTTATTACAAAGTTAATGTCGTCAAGATGGTATGGGATTGACAAAAAAAAAAGATCAATGGAACAGAATACTGTCCAAAAGTAGGTTCATACCTACGTAGGACTGAACTCTGACAAAGGTACAAAGACAAATCAATGTAGAGACATTATTCTTCCCCTCCCCCAACAAATGTTGCTGGAATGAGTGAGTATCCACGTGCAAAAACACAAACACAAACATACACACAAAACCTCTAGCAAAGCCAGCATAGTTTCCCACGTAGACACAGAATAATTAATTTTTTTGAAAGATTTTATTTATTTATTTGACAGAGAGAAACACAGCCAGAGGGGAACACAAGCAGGGGGAGTGAGAGAGGGAGAAGCGGGCTTCCCGCCAAGCAGGGAGCCCGATGTGGGACTCGATCCCCGGTCTCCGGGATCATGACTTGAGCCAAAGGGAGTCGCCCAACCAACTGAGCCACCCAGGCGCCCCAACACAAAATAATTCTTAATGAAACATAGATCTAGATGTCAGATTTTAAACTTTGAGTCTAAAGTTGTGTCCTCTTCAGTTTCATGAATGTCATTTGTGGAAGGGCTTATCACTTTTTCTGAGTATTACCCACCTTTTCCCAGACATTTAGGTCTATCATTACAGCAACCTCTGAGTGGAGGGAAGGAGACCACACCAGACGTGTGAAAATATGAGACATGTCTAGATGTCCAACCTAAAACATAAAACACCTAAAGTCTCATCCCTTTATGGCTCTAAATATAATTACATCCAAGCCTCCTAAACCCTGGAAACTGACTCAGCTCTTGGCTGAACCATCGGGGTGCTTCCTAACCACTATTACATCTCTGCCTTCATTCAGGACACTATCATAGAATCTGCTTAAATCTCTTTACATAATGCAGTTTTAGGGACCCACGCAAGATTCTGTAAGTATGCCACATTCTCTATAAATCTGCTAACCCTTGTGTCAAGTAACTTTCCTTTATTTATCTTTACAGCTTTCAAAGCCTCAGCAATTTCCCATATTTGTTGTATTTCAGGATTTTTAGCACAAATTCGTATCACACTGTTCTTTTCCTCATGTCTGTAAAAACTTTGAGTTCCTTCATTATTTTTCCCATAGTAAAGGCTGCCTTTTAGTTACGATCTCTCCTCATCCCAGAGATAATTTAGATGAAAAACAGAAGAGTCTTCTCTGATAGAATAAATCACAGCTCATTCCTTAGAAGCAGAATGTGTTTGGCTATTAAATGACCCATGATGACGCTGTTGGGGACCGTGGGCCGCTGAAACAGAATCCCACCAATAAGCCAGCCCGGGCTCGGGGGCCATGATACATTGAATGTGACCATGTTCCTAAAACACTGATTTTAGGGACACCTGGGTGGCTCAGTCGGTTAAGTATCCCACTGTTGATTTCTACTCAGGTCATGATCTCAGAGTTGTGAGTTGTGAGCCCGAGTCAGGCTCTGTGCTCAGTAGGGAGTCAGCTGGAGGTTCTCTCTCTCCCTCTCCTGCTACCCCTCCCCACTGCATTCTCTCTCTCTCAAGTAAATAAATCATAAAAAAACAAAAACAAAAACAAAACAAAACAAAAAACATAGAGATCTTGAGAGTAGTTTTCAGGGAACTGATGACCTTCCCACTGTAGTGGGAGAGGCAGGGAGAAGAGATGGCATGTCCTTGAGATGCTATCTGCACAAGAAACAAAATCCAGACCCATCTGGCCAAAGTAGACTCATTGTCTCCTTTTCATCATTTTCACATTAATGTAAGTGGGGTTTTGGTGACGAACCACACTACACAAGTACGCCAGTCTTCGCAACACTCTGCATGCTTGCTTGTGTTGTGTGACCTGTAAAAATTCTACCTCCTGCCCTTGTTATCAGATTATGTACACCTGACATGCCCCCTCTGTTTTTGTTAATTCTGAACAATCGTCTCAAGAACACCATTCTCACTGTATCCCCCTCTACTTACTGCTCACCCCCAACTTCTCATTCCGTCGCAGGTAAGGCTCCACCATCTTAAAGTACCTCTGCGTTCTGAGTAAGCCAGACCTGCTGCACCTCATCACATCCTTGTCCCCGTGGTGTCCCGTTCAGCCACTTTTACTGCTTTGGGAATTCATCATGCTCTCCACCTCCCTTTAAGAGCTTGTAGGTAAAGCCAGACATGGAGAGTCCGTCAGGAACTTCCTTCCTTCCCTGTCCTCCACCGCTTTGTGTGTGACTCCTTGGGCATCACCATCTTTTCTATCTCTCTTAGACACTGGGCTGCCCCAACCTCTTTTCTGCATCACTGTAGTAGAAGGAAGAATAACGGCTCCCAACAGCCTCAAGAATCTATGACTGGGTTATGTTAATGAAAAACAGGAATTGTGTTGCAGGTGGCATTAATGTTATGCTCAGCTGAATTTAAAATAGGGAAATCATCCTGAATTATCCCAGTGGGCCCAGTGCCATCACAAGGGCCTAACAGTGGAGGAAGGAGATAGGAGAAGGGGAGATGCCATGTGCGCTTCCCCTGCGGTTGCTGGCTTTAAGGGGTGGGGGGCAGGGAGAGCCACATGGCTAAGAACATGAGCAGCCTTTGAAAGCTGGATGAAGTGAGAAAACAGATTCTCTTCTAGAACCTCAGAAAAGGAGCCTGGCCACACTGACAGCCCTATTTTGGCCCCAGTGAAACCTGTGCCCAAGTTCTTCTGATGTACAGAATCGTGAGATAATAAATCGGTATTGTATTATACTGCTGAATTTGTAATACAGCCCTAAGGCAGCAATAAAAAGTAGGGCGCACGGCTTTGCCTTCCTCTTCCTAATGGCTCTTCTGCACGAGCTGCGATTTCTATGAGGCAGAAACCCAGCCCGTCCTGTTCACTGCTATCTAGCAGATTCGTGGAACACAGCACATGGTGAACTCCACCTGCAGATAAAAGGAGCTAAGGTAAGTTTAGATGGAGGTGTTACTTCTCTGAGCTTTTTGAGATCATATTTCCTATTCTTTGAAATAGTGGAAAGTAAAAGTTTGTGTTCCTTTATATTTGCTGTCAGGAGACCCTCCGAGGAGCATCAGATCACAGTGTAGATGGGGACTGGAAGGGAGCGGCCTGAACGCGGGCTGGGGGTGCTGAGGACAGTCTTGTTCTCGCATGACACCAGAATGGGCTCACAGCTGCGGGCCTTTGTGTGTGCCTTTTTCTCTCACTAGAGTCCTGTTTCTTCCCAGATGGTCCCCTCATCAGATGGCCCACCTGCCTTCTTATCACTCCCTCTGGGGAGTCTCCCGAGGGAGGCAGCCCCCTCCGCTGCCCCATTCCTGCCGTGGTCTGTCTCACAGCCACAGAGCTGTTGCCTGCAGTGAGTGCAGATTGGTTTAAACTATGGGCGCTGTAAAAGTAGGCTCCTGGAAGGGAGAGGCACTCGATACATTCTTAGCAGACCAATCTCTGTCTCTTTCTGTGTGTGTGTGTGTGAATGTGTTTTACTTAAAAAGCAACTTCATATTTTTGTTGGTCTCCTATGTCTTAGATCTACTCTTATGAGCTGACATTTCACGGGAGGATTAATTATATATGCCACCACCTAGGACCCAGGGAGAAGAATAAAGTAAAAGAACCTTAGTTCTCTAGGAAATTTAAAATCGTCTTCAAGAAACAATGCATTTTTCTTCTTTCTACAATTGCCATTCTGCAATCGGCGTGGCATCAGCTCAGAGCCCCGCGGGTGTGCCCGCAACACAGTAGGGACTGCAGACGCGCTCTTTCAGTGAATGTTGGCTGAGTGTTCTACCCTGTGCGTCTGTAACTGCGAGGACCAAACAGGACGCCAGAAAAGGTCCTCTTGTCAACGGGCTTATGCTGTAGCGGAGGATCCTGTGTGTGGTCAACTGGCTGAGAAGAAAGATAAGGTAAAAAGGTGACTAGAACCTGACCCGTCCATGTAAGAAATGGAGCGTCGAGAAGGCGCATGCACACAGATGAATGATGCAATGCACACAATGATAGAATTGTGCTCAGGATACAGAAAACTCCATGAGCACTTTGGACAAGAGGAACGAAAGGGACCTTTCCTGGAGACTTTGAGTTGATGCCTAAAGAATGAGGACCAACTTAGTAGGTGGACAAATAGGAAAACCCCATTTTACCCCGAGACAAGAGCTTATGCAGAGAAAGAAGACCTGGAACTTCTTGGCGTGCTGCCCCTCAGTCCAGCTTCATCCTCAATCTGTTCTCAAGCCTCGGGGTTCCTGTCAAGTGTGTGGCAATGACTTCACGGAGGTCTGCCCAGCCCAAGAGCCCGTCTTTTATCCGAGAAACATTTTGTGATGAATAAGGATGGTCCTGGGGCAGGTTACTCATGTTCCATGACTCCATTCCCTGCCTACAGCTTCTGAGGCTAGAAGAAGCTGCAGGGCTCATGGGAGACCACACCCTGCCCCCTGGACAGAGAAGCAGAATGAGAAGTGAATGGCACTGACCAGCAAGGGACGCAGAAAGAATGCAGGAAGAGAGTGTGCTCTTGAGGGGGCTGAATTTTAATGCTAGCCTCTTCCACGGAATCCATTATATGCCTGTCCCTCCTGCCCCACAGTAAAGTCTCCATTCTTAGTTAAAAAAAATGGGTCCTGCAAAATTGAAACTGAAGTCTAAGTTAGTCCATTCTTTAGCAAGTCTCAAATCTGTTTTTTTTTTTTTTCCAGTGTCTTTTTTGCTCTTAAGATCCCAGCAGACCTATGCCAACCTACCTCTGGGGAATCCAACCATCACAACCCACATTTTTCTCAGCTTTACTCTGTGTCAGATTAAACTCATCATCTTGCCACTGATACTGTATCCTTGTGTTCTGTTTTCTCCTTTATATTGATCACCACCTGCCCAGCAAACAATACACAGCCCCGAGTCATCCGCGACCCTGCCACTGCTGGGTCCTGCACCATGTGGCTCCAACGCACCATCCCATGGTCCTCACACCTGGGGTACTCGCCGGGTGCTCTCATTGGCTGCCATTCCATCAGTGTGGACGTTCTCTTGTCTGTGTCCCCTCTCTGTTCTTCCCTCTCTCCTGGTTGTTCCCCACTCATCTTGAATAATAAGGCTCAGGAACTGCCTCCTCCACAAAGACTCGATTTATGTGAGTCAAATATATGAATGTCTAGTGAAATGACTTCAAAACCCTTTGCTGCCATGCGTGTGAATGGAGGTGTGAGAGAAGAAGCAGGCAGGGGCTCTGCGATCCAGAAGGGCAGTGTCTGATCACGGCTGAGGAGAAAACTCCAGGCTAGGGCTGGAGGCACTGTGATAACGGCTGGCCCCGAACCCCTGAGGGGCCAGGGTCAGCCTCACTAGCTCTGTGACTGGATCCTGGGAACACCAGAAGGACTAAGTATAAGATGAGTACAAAAGGAAGGCGAAGAGAGAAGGAAAGTGTGCTCATTGGGACAGAGGTATAGGAGAAATGACAACTGTGGTCAGGGATTGGTGTTTGAAACTTCCGGAGAGCTGAAAGCGATTTCCAGCGGTCACGGGGATGATAGTGCCGGGTGCAGGGGACACGAAGACTGTCATGGTGGGCGAGGTCGCGGGATCCCACCACCAGGGCGGCGACAGTGGGAGTTCCAGGCGCAGCCCCGGTGTTGAGGGGGATGGTGAGGGGAGCTGAGGGAACTGGAGAAGTCTGGATGCAGGCTGCCCCAGAGAGCTGCCTGTGTCCTCCCAAGGTCAACACAGAACAGTCACTCTGTTTATACCCATTTTCAGAGCTGGAAGAAATTTATTCATTTATTCCGTTTGAATAACAAACTCTTCATATCATCTCAATAGGATTACCATAATCAAACACCTAACCCTTTCACCCTCCAGGCTAGCATTAGGATCCGGCTCAGGAGTCCTTTCTGCTTGTGGAGAAAGATCTCCGTAAGCTCTCCGCAGTCCTCCCAGTAGGTACCAGCAGACATGCCTGCCTCGCCCGTTTCATCACTCCTTCCCGTTAAAAGCTGCCAATCATGCCGGGCTTACACAACCACTTGAAAGGAAAACCAGCTATTTGTGGAATGAAGTTCCTAACAGAATTCCTTTTGTTAAAGTCCAAGGAGCTCATTTGAATGTGACTTTCCTAACAATAATACTAGGGTCTTGGGCGCCTGAGCGGCTCCGTGGGTTAAAGCCTCTGCCTTCGGCTCAGGTCATGATCTCAGGGTCCTGGGATCGAGGCCCACATCAGGCTCTATGCTCAGCAGGGAGCCTGCTTCCTCCTCTCTCTCTGCCTGCCTCTCTGCCTACTTGTGATCTCTCTCTCTCTGTCAAATAAATAAATAAACTCTTAAAAAACAACACTAGAGTCTTTACAATCTCTTATGTATTAAACAAAATATTTACTCTAAGTTATTGAAAACATGGACACCACAGCCTAGACTAGAGCATGAAACTATTGAAAGGGGACACTATTAGTTCCAGGTGGGGGGGTGGAGGCGGTTCTCCACAGGGTTCCGCCGTTCTCTGGGGCTGGGTTCTGTATACTGAGGTTTTTAACCCACGGACAGTGGACGGAGGACGTTTGCCCTTAGGTCACCCAGTGCGGCAGGACAGAGTTGCCGTCCCCTTAAAGGATGGATTACAACTTGAGACAACCTTAGAAGAGCAATAGTATGGTCCACAGTCAGTTGAGGACCCTTCCCAGAAGTCCCAGGCAGGACTTCGGGAGTGAGAGGGACCAACCACATAGACACGGAAGAGAAGAATGGGCCTTACGTATTGGGATGTGGCCCTAAAACAGCAGGCTTCAAAGGGAGGTTGGCATGGCATCCATCAATCTGCCCACCGCGGAGGGTGGGCGGCTCCGCGAGGATGTCTATATGTTTCCATTACACTGACTTTAGATTTCTTTAGGCAAATAACTATGAAAAAGTCAACTGACAATTCCAGAAAGAAAAATGTGTGAGAAAGCAAGGGAGTGGCACACACAAGAGTTATTATTGAACTGTCTCAGACGGAAGGAGTGGACCCTATATGGGGCTGGCAGAAAGTGTACCCTAGGCAGGCACGGCAGTTCCACACTGGGAATTAAAAGGGCACCCGCTAAATCTGTCGGAAGGCACTTTCAAGATGTAGCACCAAAGAATTATATCACAAAGGTCACTCAGAGAAATACGAGTGTCACAAAGTTAAGTACATCTAGAGAAAATCAGATAATAGGAAATATCTTTTTTCAAAGCTGAAATGATAGATTACAAAAGTGGTAAAGCGAAGCACACGGCAGATATAAAGGGAAATCAAGACGATGGGAAAGAAATAAAATGGAAGGGTAATACAATAGAAGTGACGCTGTAGAAATCATAAAAGAAATGCTTAGAAACAACAGTGAAACTTATTGAATAAAGTGAAATTTATTCAGAACATTCAGATGGCAAGATTCAGAAAAATAACCCATGGAGTGGCATTCTGGCTGATGGCAAGATGCTGTGAAGAATACATTTCAAAAAATTGTCATATGTTCTCATAGAACACCATATGAATAATTTAACAGGAACGCCAAGATTTATGAAAAGAGTATTAGCAGTGAAATGTTAATGCCAGCCCCAAGAATTTGTTGTTGTTGTTGTTGTTTTAGGTGATGGTTTGGTCCTAATCTACATGACTATTTCTATTTGCCATTCCCATGCCAAAAATGGAACAGAACCTTAGAACATAAGATGCAGTCTAAGCTGTATTATCTTGATTACTTAGAACCTGTCTCACCTGTTAACTGAACTCTTCCTGCAACGTTATCTGATTGTCCTGCTACTGGCTTGGCGGTGGGCACTCCTCTCCAAGGCCATCACTAACAAGATTTCCTTGTGTTAACCAAGGGTTTTGCTTTGCTTTGTTTTGTTTTGTTTTGTTTTGCACACGGTTCCTTGGGAACACCTTCAGTACCAGGCAAGGAATTCCCAGGAGGAGACTTTCTTGGAGGAGGAAAATGTGAATAACTGAACATCCACTATGGGCACTTACTGACAGGCCCTGTTGGCTAGAAGTTCACCAAGCCACTGACCACTTAGTGAGGGAGCACGGTGGGTTACCTCTTATTTTCTGCATTGAGGGCACTAGCATATGCATTGTTGGTCATTTCCAGGAACATAGCCTGGAAAGTTGCCCAAAATCATCAGAGGAGAAATACAAATGTGGTATAGAATGTTGTGAAGAGAAGGTCAAAGTTAGCTGTTTGATTTCTAGGCCAATGAGTTCATCTCCACAACCCTTTGAAAACTGCAGTCAATGATTCACGTTCTGTTACACTCACAGAAGTCCTACTGAGGATGAGCCTTAACTCCTGGAGCACGTGGCCTGAAATGCTGGGCCATTACCTTCATTCTTGGACCACCTTTAGCCCCAAGCTAATCTGTGCTTTATGCACTGGTGCAATGATAATTCAATTTATGGAACGTTATGCAAGCACTGATTAAACTTTATGGGACTCTTAAAAATTAGTCACTGTACTTAGGATGGAAGTCAAAACTATGAGGGAATTGCTTGTGATATTGACTCGCTGACAGTACTTTCAAAAATATACATGTAGATAAGCTTTCTATTTCTATCACATGATAGAGGCTGGACATGTTGCCTCAGATAAAACTAGTTTTTTTTCTGTCTCTTAAAGAAAGAAAAAAAACAAAACAAAAGAAAACAAAACAAAACAAAATAAAAAAACAAAGACTGTTGAAGGAGATAGGGACTGACCGTTCAGGTTCCACAAAGACACATGCTCTAAAATTAATGGATGACACTGCATTTCCCCCAAACCCCCCTGCATCATGCTCTAAAGGGATTATTTTCAGATGGAATTTTTAGTGCTTTGGAAATAAATATCTCGTAAACATTACCGAATTTAATTAATAATGCTTGAACCATGTACTTCGTGGTCTACCATAAAACTACAATGGGTTGGATGGAATTCAACTGTGTATATACAAGCAGTACTGAACAAATTAAATGTATGTTTCTCAATAAAATTCCAAATTTATGATGGCTTCAAAACTGTGTGTTGATGACTGCTGAAGTGTGTATCCACGCTTGGAGCGTGTCTTTCCGAAGGACGCTTGTGGTGACATTTCAGGAGCACGCTGCAGCACGTTGGCAGAAGCATAGACTGTTTATCCCTCACGGAGGAAACACAGTATGTCAGCAGATAAGGAAACATTGAAAAATAAATTATGTATCTTTCCGTGTCTGCTATGGTACAAAATAATTATACAGTTTTTATCACAGATGCAGCTCGCATTGGAACTGGCAGCAGAAGTCCTTTCCTAATATACAAATTACTTGTTTGTAATGTTGGGGAGTGCTATCTTCTTTCCTTCTTCATTAAAATAAGCCATGTGGTTGACAGAAGGCTCCATCACTTACTCTGTGAAGAGACTTGCTACTCCACCTAGAGCATCAGAGTTTCTGTCCCCATAAGGGGAAAAGAGAAAGAACTAAGCAAAGTATGGAGCTTCCAGAGTGGCAAGAAAAGAAGTCCTCTTTTACAGTTACATTCTTCCTACAAAGCATATGAGGTCTACCTCTGCCTGCTTGGAGGGGCAGGCATGGTGGCCACAGCTCCCTGGCTCTGACCTACAGGAGCCAGCTCTGACACATCACTGCCTCTGTGAGCTCCAGAGCCCCCATGGTCAGCCACCCTGTCCTCTATGCAAGACACTCCGAGAACCCAAGGACCGGGCTGGCCCATGGCAAGTGCTAAAGTGACTGTGGTGACGCCATCATTCTCTCCCATCAGCCCCATCATGCCTGGCACCTCATCCTACTGTCATTCCAGCGCCAGCTCCCCTCCCCTAGCAGTGGAGTCCCTATCTCCTCCTGGCCTCATCAGCTACTCTCCTCCGTCACTGAGGTCCCTATCTCCTACTGGCCCTACCAGCCCAATCCCCTCCCCCTTTATCAGGGTTCCTACCTCTACTGTCCAACCAGCTACTCCCCTTCCCCATCATTGGGGTCTCTATCTTCTGCTGGCCCCACCAGCCCCATGCCCCCTCCCCTATCATCCTTAGAGGTGTGAAGTGATAACTCATCACAGTTTGATTTGTATTTCTGTAATGATTGGGAGGTTGAGTGCTTTTTCATATGCTTGTTGGTCATTTGTATGTGGAGAAATATCTATTAAACTTCTTTGCTAATTTTTTAAATCAGGTTATTTGTGTTTTGTGTTATTGGGCTGTAGGAGTTTTTTTTTTTTTAATGTATTCTGGATGTTGATTCCTTATCAAATACATCATTTGCAATATTTTTCTCCCTTTCTGTAGATTACCCTTCCATTCTGTTGATTATTTTCTTTATTTTTTTTAATATTTCCTTGAATGTGCAGAAGTTTTTCAAGTTTGTAGTTCTATTTGTCTAGTTTTGCATTTTTTGCCTATGTTTTTGGTGTCATAGCCAAGAAATCATGGCCAAATGCAATGTCATGAAGACCTATCCTGTTTTCTTCTAAGATTTTTATATTTTTGGGTCTCCATTTTAAATCTTTGGGGTGCCAGTATGGCTCAGTGGGTTAAGCGGCTGATAGACATGGAACCTGCTTCAGATTCTTTCTCTCCCTCTGCCCCTCCCCCCAAAATATGTTTCATCTATTTTCAGTTATTTTTTTTGTGTACAATGTTAGGTGAGGGGGAAATGTCACTCTTTTCATGTGGATATGCAGTTTTTCCAACATTATTTATTTATTTATTTATTTATTTATTTATTTATTTATTTATTAAAGATTTTATTTATTTGACAGAGAGAAACACAGCCAGAAAGGGAACACAAGCAGGGGGAGTGAGAAAGGGAGAAGCAGGCTTCCTGCCTAGCAGGGAGCCCGATGTGGGACTAGATCCTAGGTCTCCAGGATCATGACCTGAACCGAAGGCAGTCGCTTAACCAACTGAGCCACCCAGGTGCCCCTCCAACATTATTTATTAAAGAAACTATTCTTTTCTCACTACTTGTTCTTGACACTTTTGTTGAAGATTATTTCACCATATACGGAAGGGTTGATTTCTGTTCTGGTCTATTCTGTCCTGTGGACTTACAAGTTGAGCTCTGTGCCAGCATCACCCTTTAGATTATAGTAGGTTGGGGCACCTGGGGTCTCAGGGAGCTAAAGCCTCTGCCTTCGGCTCAGGTCATGATCTCGGGGTGCTGGGATCAAGGCCCACATCGGGTCTCTGCTCAGCAGGGAGTTGCTTCCTCCTCTCTCTTTGTCTGCCTCTCTGCCTACTTGTGATTTCTCTCTCTGTCAAATTAATAAATAAAATCCTTAAAAAAAATCTTAGATTAGAATAGGTTTATAGCATGTTTTGAAATTAAGTAGTATGAGACCTCCAGATTATTTTGGCTGTTTTAAGTGTTCAATGTCCTTTGAGATTGCATATGGATTTTTAGATGTTTCTATTTCTTTCTCTCTCTCTCTTTTTTTTAAAAGATTGTATTTATTTATTTATTTGGAGAGACTGGAGGAGGGGAGAGGGAGAGAAAAATCTCAAGCGGTCTCCATTCTGGGCGTGGAGCCCTATAGAAGGCTCAGTCTCCCAACCTTGAGATCATGACCTGAGCCAAGATCCAGAGTCAGACGCTTACATGACTGAGCCGTCCAGGTGCCCCTCTTTCTATTTGTTAAAAAAAAAAAAATGCAGTTGGGATTTTGACAGGGATTGTTTTGAATCTGTAGATTAATTTGGGTAATATGGACCTTTAAACAGAATTAAGTCTTTCACCTCTAATGTAGTTCAATTTTTTGTGTTCTTTTGCTTTATTTTCTTATGGAGTGTTCTTTTGTGTGTATATATTGACTTATGTAGTTAATGATTTAATTAACCTGTACCTTGTGAATGAGTGTTGATATTGGTTCAGTTTTGTTATCAGAAGTAATGCTTTCATAATTCACTACGCACAATCATGTTTTTTCTGTTACACAAGCATAAATTCCCAAAGCTCATGCTGCTGGGTCAAAATATAATGGCATTTGGATTTCTGATGGAAAATATCAAAACATCTTCCAGAAAGGGAGTATAATTTACACTCCTAATAGCCATGGGTAAGAATGCTTCCTTCCTCACCACTTCAACAAGAAAGGATATCACCAAACTTTCAGATGTTTGTGATAGAGGAGACAGAACTTAGCATCATTTTAGTGTGGATTTCCCTTAGGATGAGTGAAGTTAAATATCTTTCCTTCTGTTTTTATTTTCTTTCCTGTGAAATCTCTGGTTATGTATTTATTTTTCTGTGGGGTTGTTGGTGTTTTTCTCATCAACTTGAGGAACTCTGCATTTGAGAAAGTAGTGTTTGACTTGTGATATGAACTACAGGAAAGTCTTTCTAGTTTTATATTTCTCTGACTTTATATTTTTATTTTTTCTTTCTTTTTTTGGCTTATACATGAATTTTTTACTTTTACAGTCAGCTTAAAAATCTTTACGTTTGTGTCTTTTATTTTTATTCAAGTCTTCCTCTATCTAAGATTATTAAAGAATCTGGCCATTTCTCTGGTCCTTTAATAGTTTATACTTTATAATTAACTCTCCAAGCCACAGGAATGCATTCTAGGATAAGGAGTATAGAACACATCCAACATTAATATTTTCCTAAGTCAACTTAGTGGTCCAAGGACCACTTATGGAAAAGTCCATCTTTATCAATCTTCATCCCTCCTATTGTAATTGCCACAAACGTAATATTCCAAAGTCCCAGTGCATCTCAGTTTATTTTCTCTCGTCTCTCTTGCTATGTGCCAGCAGCACACTATGTTCATAATGGAGATTTTATCGTTTGTTTTAAGATCTCGTAGCTCTAGCCACCACTGTGTTTCCTCTCCCGCTATTTCTGAATCTTATCTCTCCACATGGGCTTTGGAATCATCTGGTCTTGATACTCCCAAAATGTTGGCATATTTGTTTTGGCTTTATGTAAAATTTGTAAATGAAATCGTTAGCATTTGCTATACCTTTAATTTTGATTATTCTTGTTCAAGAACTTATTTTTCCTACGTTCAGCTCTTTTCCTGTTCTTCGATAATATCATGGTTTGTTCCAGGGAGGTATCTCCTCTTTCTTCTTAACTTTTTTCCTCTTTATGTTTTGGGTTTGTTATTTTAAATGAGGACTTTTTCCTTCATAGATGTTATTTATGGGTATTACTTTTCTACATTGTACAATTTATGATTTTTGATATTAATAACAGTATTTCAACCAATGCTGCTAGTTTTTTCACATAAAGCGTCATCATATAATGAGAGTTCTCACATCTTTTCCAATCATTTAATTTTTACTTGTTCTCCTTTTATTCAGTTGCATTGGCTAGTGCCTCCCACACATTTTTAAATGATGTTGGTGATCTCAAGTGTAATGATAGTTAAACGAAAGATTTCACACACACAAAAATGTTATCAGCAATCTCACTTATAAATATTAGTGAAAAATCGTAAGTGAAAAGTAAGAAAATATAATCAAACAGAAATTTATAAACATAATCACTTAATAATTAGGTGAACCTGATTCCAGACATAGGGATGGTTGAATTTTAGGAAATACATTGATTCAATCCATAATATTACAAGATCTAAGGGAAAAAAAATATGCTCATCTCCATAGAAGCTGACAGGCATTTGGAAACATTGAACAACCATTCATAATTTTAGAAAAATTAATAAATCAAGAACAGATGTCCATTTCCTAATTGAAAAAAACGATTCTACCTTTGTCTGAAAGTGAAACACACGAAGAGTTGCAAGTTCTGCTCTTTTCTTTGTGCCCTTGTGTCTGTGCAATTTTAGTGAACATTCCACGATCATGTATCAAGAAGATACTCTCTCCACTTTTAGGAGGCAGTATTTGTTCTATAAAAGATCTCTTTTGTTAATTGTGCTGTAAAGTTTCTATATACTCATACCTGAACTTGATCTGTTGAGGAATGCCCACACCAATGTTTCCTCTTCAGCTCTACCTTCTGTCCCATTACTCCAGTGACTCTGCCGCCCCTGGGTCCCTGCATGCTTGTGGCTGCTGTATTCCCACTGTCAACAGTTAATCTTTGTACCACCCTTTCTTTGTTTTTCATGTCTTTTTCAAAGGGCTCACTTAAACTGCTTTCTTTGTATAATATTAAGATCATGCTCTTACTTTTGTTCCCTCTTTTTTGCGTAACTTTGTCTACCCTTTAGTTTTCAATTTTTTTTCTTTTTAATTCTTAAGTCATGGTGTTTTGAGTATATTCCACTAAACAGCATAAATTTGGGACTTACTTTGTAAATTAACTGAATTTACAACTGTGTTTTTTGACATTTATTGAAATAAGAAATATGTTTGATTTTAGATTTGCCATATTATTTTGTGCATTTTTCTATGCTTATAGAATTTTTAAGTCTTTAATTTGTGTCTAATTTTCTTTGTGCTTTGTCTGTATGAACAGGTTATCTAATACTTAGGAAGCCTGGTTTTTTTGTTTGTTTTAGTGGTTATCTCTGTAATCATAACTTCACACAGTACCTCCATCCTTCAAATTCTCTGGCTGTATGCATTGTTCCCCTCTTATAAGCACCGATAAAGATAGCACATTTTGGGGTGCCTGGGTGGCTCCCCTGATTAAGCAGCTGCCTTCCGGGCAGATCATAACCCCGGGGTTCTGGGATGGAGTACTGCATCGGGATCCTTGCTCACAAGAGAGCATGCTTCTCCATGTACCTGTTGCTCTACCTGCTTGTGTTCTCTCTCGCTCTGACAAATAAGTAAAATGTTAAAAAAAAAAAAGAAAAAAAAATGCACCTTTCCATCATCTTCCTTATCCTCTATTAGCATCGATGTTAGTTAATAATGTTACCTTTCTTGGTATTATCATTATTCTATTAAATATTTTGGTATTTTTCTTAATGTTTCATTTAAAAAGATATCTAGTATAAAATCACTTTATTCTTTCTCTTTTGTTGTCTTTGCTAGTTATTCCTCCTACCTGGTGGAAACCTACTATACTTTCATTCTGGCCAGTCACCTTCATTAGTTAGTGTCCATATTCCATACATTCGAGATTTACAGCTCATCTCATGGGTTTAGTTCCCATGGTTTACGGCTGGATTGATTGAAGTTCTTCATCTGATAGTTTCCTTCTGTGGAGCATAGGAGGGACAAGTCCTTCAGTCTTCATGTGCTACAGAAAGTAATTTTGACATGATAGATCTCCTGATTTAGGTGAATTTTTCCTGGACCAAACATGTAACCTTTAAAAACAGATTCAAATGGTCTTTCTTTCAGGAAAAAAAAAAACTCTTAAAATAGATATATATGCAGGAAGTGGTCTCTATCTGTGGCAAAGGAGAAGAAAGCCTTTGGCCTTTGTGGGATCTGGAAAGTCTCCTTTTTAAAGAAAATTTTCTTCTGTTTCATTGTTGTATTTTATACTTTTGGAGTTTCCTATGGTGGATATATGATATTTCCTTATAAATTTTAAATCAGCTGTTGATTTCAACAAATTACCTACAGAGATTTGGGGTAGGGTTGCTTTGAATCTATAAATTCATTAGGGGAGGATGAATTAGGGCTTTCAATTTATAAATGTTATCTTTTTTTTTTTTAATTTAGTCCTTTGCTTTCTTTCTTCAAACTTTAAATTTTTTATTGTAAAATTTCAAACAAATTTTCGGTAGATCTATCTTTAAGTATTTCAAGATCTTCTTGGTTTTATCATAAATTTTAAAATTTTATCATAAATTTTAAAATTTTAAAATTTTAAAATTTTCAGTATCTCGTTTTCATTGCTGTTATATGAAAATATCATTAATTTTTGCATGTTAATTTTCTATATAGCAACATTGCTGTGCTAACACATTATACTCAGTAATGTTTTCTAAGTGCTTTGGGATTTTTCACATAGGCAATTGTATAGTCTATGAATAAGGATCATTTTAGTTCTTACCTTCAAGCTCCTGTAATGTCCCTCTTTCCTTGTCTTGTCATATTGTACTGGACAATTCTTCCGCTATGACATTGTGGTGGGCAGAATAATGTCCACCCCCCACCAAAAAGAAAAAAAAAAAAAGATATTCACATCCTAAACTCCAGAATTTGTGAATATGTTACATTAAGTAAAAAAAAAAGGACGCTGCAAAGGTGATTAAGAATGTAGACCTAGGGGTGCCTGGGGGGCTCAGTCATTAAGCGACTGCCTTCGGCTCAGGTCATGATCCCGGAGACCCGGGATCGAGTCCCACATCGGGCTCCCTGCTCTGCGGGAAGCTTGCTTCTCCCTCTCTCACTCCCCCTGCTTGTGTTCCCTGTTCCCTCTCTGGCTGTATTTCTCTCTGTCAAATAAATAAATAAAATATTAAAAAAAAAAAAAAAAGATTGTAGACCTAGGTCTCAGTCCTGCATCACAAGGACCTGTATTCTGCCATCACCTCAAATAAACAGGAAATGGATCCTCTCCTGTGGCTCCCGGGAAAGAAGGAAGTTCCACCCTCACCTTGATTTTAGCCTCGTGGATCTGTGCCAGATTTCTGACTCATAGATACGTAATATATTAAATATAGGTTGTGCTAGGTCACTGTTTTTGGTAATTGGAATATTATTGAGATATTGAATAGGAATGGTGATAGGAAACATCCTTACTTGTTCAACTCAATATTAGAGCAAGTCTTTCGCCATTAAGTAGGATCTTAACTGTGGTTCTTTGTCGGTGGTGCTTCTCAATTTAAGGGAGTTTTTATCAGGAGCGGCTCCTGAAATTCATTAATGGAGATGATGACATGGTTTTCCTCCTAAAACATATGTATATAATCAATGCATTGATTATTTTATGAAGGTTGAACCAGCCTTGCATCACTAGTATAAACTCTAGTTGATCATGATCTATTATCCAGGATTTGATGTGCTTATATTTTGTTAAGTACTTGGTTAACTATACACATTAGACTTATTAATCTATATTTTCTTTTTCTGACATACCTTTGTATGGTTTTGATATCAACGTAAGACTAGACTAATAAATAGGGAAGTTTTTCCTTCTTGTCTGGAAGAGGTTATGTAGAACTAGTGTTATGGTTGATTCTTGAATGACAAAAAGGTTTGAACAGTTGAAAATCCATTTATAATTTTTGGATCCCCCAAAGCTTATCTATTAATCCCCTACTGTTGATGAACAGTCTTACCGATAATATAAATGGTTGAGTAACACATATTTTGCATGTTATATGTATTATTACAATAAAGTAAGCTGGAGAAAAGGAAATGTTACTCAGAAAATCATAAAGAATAAAAACACATTTACAATCTTGTCTGGTATTTATAAAAAAAATCTGCATATCAGTGGACCCACAAATTTAAACCCATGTTTTTCGAGGGTGAATTCTATTTCCTCCACAAACATGCGGTGCAATCAGCTATTAAAGACACCTGGGTCCAGAGTCTTTGTTTTGCTTTGTGATTTTGTGGAAATATTTTTAACTAAATATTTAATTTCCTTAGTAGGTATTACAGTTTTCAGGTATTTATCTCTTCTGAATAAGTTTGACAATTTGTATCATTCAACAAATCTATTTACTTAATCAAGGCATGTTTTGTGTATCTCTAGTAATATCACATTATTATCCCTTTCACATATGCCGAACTCCAGAATTATTTTATTTCTAATAGTAATAAGTTGTTTCCTCTCTCTTTTATTTCTGATCAGTCTGCCCAAAGTTTTATCAATTACATGGATCTTTTAAAATTAACCTGTTTTGGTTCCATTGATTTTGCTGTTTTTTTTTTCTTTCTGTTTTTAATTTCATTGATTTATGCTGTTATATGTTTTATTTTCCTTTTTAATGATTCATTTGATTTAATTTTTCCTCCTAATTTCTTAATTTGGAAGTTTTAGCAATTGATTTGTAACATTTCCTGTTTTAATTCAAGCTTTAGTGCTATAAATTTCCCTCAAAGAACTTCTTTACATCCCACAATTATTTTTTTTTTCTAAGTAGGCTCCAACCCAGTGTGGAGCCTGATGTGGGGCTTGAGATCAAAACCTGAGCTGAAATCAAGAGTCAGATGTTTGACTGACTGAGCCACCCAGGTGCACCTACATCCCACAAATGTTTTTATGATATGTTTTAGTTGTAACTCATTTTAAAATATATTCCAAATCTCCATGTAATTGCTTCCTTGGATCACAGGATATTCGGAAGTGTGGTATTTATTGTCCAAATTTGGAAGTAGAGGGATTGTCCGATTGTGTGATATCGATTTGTAGTTTAATTCATTGTAGTCAAAGAATACATGCTGCACATTTCAACTATTTTATATTTTTTGAGGTTGAATTAATTTATTTATAGTTGGCAACTCAGTTTTCCCAATGCTATTTAGTGAACATTCTATTTTTTCCACTAACTTAAAATGGGAACATTACCATATAGGTTCATTTCATACATTTTTTTGTCAAATTAAAAATGCTGCACTCTTTAATGTTGCTCTGAAAAAAAATACGTACTTGGTATCTTAGCTTTTGCATGTGAATTCTATCCCAAAGAAAATCCATTATGGCACAAAACTACGAGAAATCCTGCAGGTGGTTTTGTTTTTTCCCCCCATATTATTTTAAATAAAGCTTAAGAATTTTTCAGGAATTTAGTCATATCCTTGGTAATAATCATTTTATCTTTGCCAAGTTCACTTTTCCAACACACTTCTAGATATCCCAGGCTCTTACATGCAGTATGAATTCAAACCCTTTATGTAATTAAAGGAGGGTATTGTCTTCGATCTTGGCTTGACGTGAAGAATTATGAATGTCAAGATCATGAAGATACTGTTGATTTAAGATTGCACACGTTACTGTAATTCGTGCTATACTCAGAAAGAATGTTCAGGTAATACTTTCCGTTCCAAGGACAAAGGTGAAGGTTTTTTCCAAAATTTCTGATAATTTATTTTTTAAAACACTTGACAAGGGTAGTCAGTGATGCACAAAAAGCACAAGACTACTTCTCGCCCTCGGGGACGAGAGAGACAGGAGCCAGGTGTGCAAATCATGAGGGGACACGGAGAGCAGGAAGCCGCGCGTTTCCGTACCTTTATCTGTGTGTACCCCACCTCTGTCTATATCCACTTCTGTTTCTATTTAGATACAAAGGGTACAAAATTCTCATTGTGAAAGTCTGAGAACAAGCTTTCCAGAGAGAGTGCTTTCAAATCCGTAGTAGCTCAGGGAGCCTTAGAGAATCTACCTTAAGAGAGAAATCTAAGCTCCTGACAGAATGAAGAAATGAGGCTGTGAGCTAAAAATCACATTATTGTCGATTGAAATACTCCTTCTAGAATGTAGGTGTAAAAAGGAAGAAGCTTTTCACAGACAGGAGTGTCCTTCTAACTTTTTTTTTTTTTTTTAATACAGCTACATTTAAGGAAGTGAATAAATTGGAAGGGAACAAAAACAGAGCATACATTCCTGGAAGACAATTCTTAGTAAAAGATCTCCAAGTAATGACTCGGTCCTTCCAGTTCTTCTCTAGAAAATTGCATTTATTTTTTTGAAGATTCTTTCTCACAACTTTTTCCATCATTCTCACACATTTTTGAATATGTAAGTACACGTACATAGACACATATACATGACTTTCTCTCTCTGTCTCTGGTTCTTTTTTATATCAGGAAAACATCTTTGCCCCTAGATGACATTTCATATTGACAGTGCCTTACAGCATATCTGCTCATTGATGATCAGGATCCCACAGTTATGGAAGAAATATTTTCTGTACATACCTCGCGGCATGACTATCTTACATCTTTGCAAACTGCCCAGGGCAGAGTGCTCCGGCCCTATCTGTTAGTACCAGAAGGTTCTGCATTACATATTTTATGTTAAGATGCAAAACACTGTCACCTAGGGGCCTCAGATCTTTGAGGAAAAATTATATTTTTGTAACGAGTGTGTGCCTTTCCTTCATCAAGTCACTTTTCCAAGCATGAAGAGATGTTAATTTTTGACCTTCTTCCATAGTCATATTAGGAGGAATTTCCCATAAAGGATTTATTGGCTGTAGTTAAAGTGAAATAAAGCATGAATTAAATGGTGAGAAAATGGAAAGCCCAAGCTGTGAGTTTCTTGAGTTTATGGTTAATATTTAAATATATTCTAGGGAGCATGGGTCCATTTTATCTATTATTTTGACGTTAACTAGAAATGCTGGTGACTAGCCTCCTGATTGGATTTGTCCTTCTTCCTGAGAGGTGACAAAGGAGGAAAAATCACTGTTGTTTTTACACAAAGCAGGTACCCTACCAGCCACCAAAGAGTCACAATTTTACTATTTCATTTTAAACATAATATCAGCTGTGCAAAAAAAAAGTGTGTGTGTGTGTGATTGGGTAGGGGGACGCTAAGGAAGCCACAGATGACAGTTAGTTCCGACTGTCAATCTACACGTTTAATGAGAAACTCTGCCTGATTTAATGAATGCTGGTGCTTCACTCTGCCATCATTTTACACAGAACTTGCATTTACAACTCTGTGGTGTCAGCTTTCGGCCCTCCACATGGCAGTTCCACGTCTTTCTAATGGAAGTCGTTTTATTAAGCATATATAAGCAATCAGCACTAATCTGCTGGGATGGAGAGAGCAAGGAGGCATGTGTGCGCACGCGCGCAGGTGTATGGGGAGGGAGAGAGAAGGTGCATGTCGCTCTGTTGTCCAGACAGTAAGATGTTTAATCGGGTCTGGAGATGTCCTGTGTGGGCAGTGGCACAGGGAACATTTTATGTCAGCAGTGCACTGGAAAATCAAAAGCTAATTGAGCCCCAGAAGGGAAAGCCCGCATGCCCCCCCGCCGCCACGAGGGTCCACGGTCCTAGTTACCTACAGATGAGTTTGAACTGGGTGTACACATGCACCATCCTCCTGATTTAGCCTGTTTGCCCCTCCTATCCCACAATCGTGGCTGCTGGGGTAGTCTGGGGAGACGAAAACCACTTTTCCCTCTTTCCTGGAGAGACGGCTTAATGGGGAACATCCTGGATCATGGCTGTGCTCCCCTAATTGTGTCACAAGGACTCAGCTGTGCACTATCACGTGGCCAGTCTCAGGTGGGAAAGAGCAGCTGACTGACTTTCATCTCCCTCATGGCCGAAAAACTCAGGGACAGAACCATTCTAACATGCCGGGGTCACCACGTGCTCAGCGTTAATATAGGATTTTATTCCTAGTATCGGTGCCCCCCCCCATCCCGTTCCCTCCACCATTTGTTTCTGGTTCAGTTTTGTTTCTCTTTAGCTGTCTCTCCAATCGCAAGAACACTGGCCAACTCCAGGTGAAGGAATGCAGGTCGGCGTCACGCAGAAAAAAACAGCGAGTGGAAGGGATAGTTCAGGTAAGTCAACTGCGAGCGCCCGGTGACTGATTACTAGATGCAGTCCCGGGCAGACAATGGCGCAGTCAGGAGGTGACGGTGAATTCTTGAAGGTGGAAGTCTCTGCAGGATGCAGGTGTCCCTGCCCGCCCTCCGGCCGCCAGGCCTTTGACAAGGCTGCCACCTGCTGCTGCCTGGGTCCAGGGACACCGAGGAGGAGCCCCTTCCTACTGGAGCTGCTGCTGGGAGCGCAGGCCTTTGATCAGTCCGCTCCCCGGGGTTTCCCTCTCCCTGCCCTTCTCTCATCCAGATTCAGAGCTCACGGGGCTGCAGGCCGGCCCTGGGGGACAAGAGCCCTTCTCCCTGCAGGTGCACTGGCTCAGGTGACAAGCATAGAGTAAGTAGGAGCCCAGCTGGCATGCATTCCTTAGACACCTTGCACGGTTCCCAAAGGTGTGTGTGCTCGAGTAAGCGTGCTGTGCTGTGTGCGCTTCTGTCTGTGGGGCTGTGCAGGTTACAGCCTCTGGCCTGCCTCAGACCCGTTCTGCAAAGTGCTGGAAACAAAACCCCAGGGCCCATGCATTCCCTTTCTCTGCAAGGTGGCTGACCCCCAGAGAGAGTCTCCCTGGTGTTGTAGCAATGAGGAAGTATGGCCGTCCATACTGGGGCACCGGGCAGGTGTGTTGTTCTTCAAAATGTGCCCCACAGATGACCACGGAGTCCCAGGGCACAGAAGGCAGCCACCGCCTGCAGCTGGCCTCCCGCGCTTCTCGCCCCTTCCCTTTCTCCCACCACCCACCCAGTCACTCCCCATGCTCCCTCCCTGTGTCCTTGTCAGATGGCTCCTTGAGCCTTTTGATGGAAGATGCTCTTTGGTTATTTGGATTTTTTTTTCTTTTTTAGAATCCTGTTTTCCGATATTCTCAAGTGTTCCTTGGTCAAGAAAAAATAAAGTTGGTACTCTTTGCACTTTGTGAATGGAAGACGAATACTTGAATAATCTCCCAAATTCACTAAAGTTGACTTAAGGCCAAATGTCAGGGTTCTAGCCCAGTGAGGAAAACACCAAGTGCGTGGACAGGGAGAAACAGAATCCCACGATCAGCAAGGAGGGGAGAACATTCCAGAATGCTCGGGGAGAAGGGAGACTCCTCAGTTGACTTTGAAGGAACAGTGAGGAAACCCCAGTGAAGCAAATGGAAAAGCAGAGCAGGTATTTGTAACCGCCTTTGTAATATTAAATAGGGGAAAAAAGAAATAGAAAAACACTACTATCCAAGTAAAGAAAGTGATACTAATTGGGAACACCTCATATTCATTGTATTTCTTATTAGTCAAACATTTAACTATTACCTGGGAAAAAAATAAAAAATAAAAAATAAAACCAAAAAACCCCGAAGTGTCATGACAGTATTTGTTAACCGTGAGCCTGCGAACAAAACACACTTCCCTAAGTCGTCTTTATGACGCTCTGATATTTGGCACTAGGTGGTAGGTTCTGATTTTACTACGAGGATCAAAATATCATGAATTTCCGAAAATTAGGTCCACCTCAGGCTCAGATTTACGACGCACCTTCTGACATGCTCCGTATTCTCCCATCTTAAAAACTGTGACGACCCCCAACTCACGCTTTGCGGACGGTGCGTTGGGACTCTCAGGCGCATGGATCTGATGCAGCGAGGACCACATTGGAGGCGTTTGGCTGGACATCGACTGCTTTGCGGGTGCGGGGTCACTGCACACTTTCTCACGTGCTGTTAGGGAACTGGTCATTGCCCGAATCCCCGTGAGACACAGCCAGTACTTTCTGGGTGAGGGAAGACGTGCACCCAGCTCAACTCCTAGAAACGATTCTCGGAAGATGATGGAGGCACAGCTGTTGGGAGGAAAAATCATAATAAATTGTCGCAAACCGTCACAGACTTTTAGTTTAATATAAACACTTAGCTTGTGAGGCATTTCCCTTCCATAGGTAGATGGGGTTTTCCTTTGATCCCTGATGCCAGCAGATCTCAAGCTTGATTGATATTGACTTTTTTCCCAGGGGTCAGTAGACTATCAAATAGCTATCCTCTAGGATAAAGTATGGAGAAAAGTGTGTGGAAAAGGAAAATGCTGGGGGCGGTCCCTCCCCAGCTGTGGCGCCTCACTCCCCTCCTGGCCTGACTCCTGAGAGCTCCTCGATGAGATTTAATGGGTAAAGATTTAACTCCTCAGATAATTCACGTTCCAACGTGTGCCAGCATTTACACACACTGTGTGTTTATTTTTGAGTTCGCTTTTGCAATGTCCACACACAGTCTTCACTGATTTTAATGTAGATTCTTTCAGCAGTGTGATTTCTGAATCATGGTAGCAAAAGAAGCATCTTCTTCTTTTAGCCAGCCAAATGATGCTTTGCTTAATCTGTATCTTTTCAGTTTCCTCCCAGACTTCACACTTTTATCGTTTTCCAGATATGTTTCCTCTGAGTTCATCTGCCAACATATTCCTGTTTAGAATTCCCCCAAAGTGCTCCATAAGAAAGACAAAATACAATTCACTAGTATCTGTGGTTCTTTTCATTCTTCCTCATAAATCAGTCCTCTCACTTGCTTCATCATTTTTGATTCTCTCCTTTGGTGCTTCTGAGTTTCTCAGCATCATTTTGGTAATGAGGCACATGGACTCAGTGTAGGTCTCTCGGGGTGGCACATACCGGGGATTAGAACCTCAGGACACGGGAACACCATGTGGAGATTCGCAGCCCCCTCCCCCCCCACACACACGCAGGTGCATGCGCCCATGCACCCATGCCAGCAGATCAATTTAAAGGCCTGTCTTGTTTTAACTCTCAGTAGAGAGAGGGCTCTCTGCTGAGCTTCCTGCCAGAGGGCTTACACACAAACTTGCTTGGCTTGGAAATCAAAGAGAGAGGAGAGGAGATCAGGTGTTCCCAGGCTGTGGGAGGAGGCTCGCCGAGAGACAAGACTGGACTAAGAAGGTCTGGAACTGGCTTTATCTAGTTAACAGCAGCCTTTGACATCCCAGGACAAGATGCTATTTCCTTGTGTTTATGTCCTTAAGCACCGCCACGGTGAAAGCGAACACGGAAGATTTTAATCTGCGCACTAATGTACCCAAGAAAACTGCGGAGAAAAAGGAAAGCATTTTACACCTGTTCCCTGCACTCCAATTGCAGAGCAGTTTAGTCAATGATAAGTGAAATTCTGAAGGGACGGTTTTCCCAGTTTTGTCATCTACATTTGCTTTGGATTTCTCTTTCATCCCTGAAGTCATGAATGGTCCTTCATTCTTCTTTTTTTCTTCTCCTTTTCATTTTCCTCTTGTTTTGTTTATCCCTCCTTTCTGAAATGTGGCTCCCCCCCATGGAGCCATGCCCCTCTGCAACACTACCCTCTATTCTCAGGGACACCAGTTGGGTTTGCTTGCTCCTCTCCTATGTGTACAGCCCATGGGGAAGATGCAATTTGAGCATGAATGTAATTGATCGTAATACATGGGCCAGGACTCTTGTTAATATCAAGCCTGCAAAGCTAGTCTTCCGGTTGCACACCCTCAAACTGACAAAGAATCACAGTGCCCGGGAGTAAAAGTAAAGTGAACTGCATTGGGCCAATATTTATTTCGTGCCGACTATGTGTGTAGTCTATGTATAGAACTATGTATAGTTTCTATGTATAGAAAGCAGCCAGTTGCAGTCCCTGAACTACAGAGTCCTACACTCTGACAGGGGAGGAGGGTACAATCCAAAAACCTCCATTTGCATGTAACGGTAGTAAAAGCCATAATTAAAGAGGCCAAGTAAAAAAGGATTAACATTAACTTCCAAAGACACTTGAACCTTCACTTACATACACACATTACACATGCATGTGTTTATTCTCCTTGCATTTACGGAAATTCTACTCCATGGAAGATACAGTTCTAGGGTCAGAGACTGAGGAGCAACACATTCCTGCGTGAATACACATGCGCATCCCGGCCCCTGCCTGCAAACAGGCCAAGGCATTCGACAATAAATAATTGCCTCACTTAATTAATTCCCGCAACCGCCTCGTATTGTAAGCCCCTCCTCACACATGAGAGCACCGAGGGTGACCCTGGGGCGGTGGCCAGCCTGCAGCCGCTCTGAGGAGTCAGGGCATATCCCGGGAGTCCGTGGTCAGGGCTGGCGACTGAAGCTACAGTGTCTGGTTTCCACTCTGGGCTCCACAGCTTGATTGCAGTGTGACCTTGGGAGAGTGGCTGAACCTCGCTGTTTCCGTTTCCTCATGCTGCCGAGGTTTGCTGTGAGAATTAAATAAGTTAATCCTTGTCTATTGAGTTTAGTAGCTATTTCTTCCAGCTGTGGTTGCCCCCTTCCTCTTCCTTCTTTTCAATTGGCAATGAGCATAATTATTCACTCTTACAGCCCCAGAGTTTACTGGCACATATGCTCTTACTATCACTGACTCCCACTTAATGCATTCATATGCCTTCTGGAAGGAAAAAACAACACACCATTTTAAGATCAAAATGATCCCCCAATGGATCAGGGATTTAGTGAGGCAGTCAAAATCTTCAAATGACAGCTTTTTGAAGATTTTAGCAATAGTAACAAGGCAACTGATTTCTGACATACTCAGGTTACTTCCTAAAAAAATGGCTAGAATGACTCTAATTGTTTTTAAAATAGGTTTTTATGAAGAAAATCTGATTTACCTGATGAAGAGTGAAAGCAAACAGGCCAATAAAAGCATTTGTTCTGAAAAATGCTTAGAGTAAGTTCATGGCATGGGCATAACACGGGAGGTGTGTCCCTCAGAGGTCTTGATGCTGCAGCAGCCTGGGGGCGGCGAGGGAGTACTTGTGTCTCCAACAGAGCCTGGTCCTGCAAGGCATTCCTATAGCACCTGGATTTGTCAACGAGGTCCCCAAAACCTTGCATTTGTAAAGAGGGAAACAGCGACCGCTTTCCCGTCACTCATAAATGATATCCAACTGCATGTGACTTTATGAAACAGACACATGTTTTAAAACCAGAACATTGGAAACATCATCATTATGCATCTATGTATCTAAAAATCTTTGTTTTGGACAATCACTTCATGTTATCAATTAAATGTAACACGTAACAGCTATAAAGGTAATCTGG
This sequence comes from Spilogale gracilis, assembly GCA_004023965.1. Taxonomy (NCBI): domain Eukaryota; kingdom Metazoa; phylum Chordata; class Mammalia; order Carnivora; family Mephitidae; genus Spilogale; species Spilogale gracilis. The sequence goes on along the minus strand of PITA01007461.1, from coordinate 313 downwards.
TACTAGGCATGAGAAACACTCTTTAACAGTTATTTGAAAAATTTAGGACCTATCTGTTCTCCTTGTACATTTTACTTATAACATATGAGATGATCATAGTATCTCACATCAAAGCTGGGAAATTAATTAGTTCAAGCAGGCAACATAGTTGCCTGTTAGTGAAAATGCTTAAATTCAACAGTGGTAATTTATTTAATGACATATGGAAATATATTATCTATATTATCTATAATAGTAATATGAAGATTATTTGATTTTACCATTTAGGGATATTTTAGAGATATGATTCCTAATGAAAAGAAGTACTTTGTTG